>BMAO01037421.1:0-92560 GCA_019973975.1 Trichonephila clavata | reverse complement strand
ACTTCTGTGAAGTGTAGTTCCTGCCAGAATCAGTAGCCAGAGTAGCCGCCATTCTTGGAGATCACCGCTGTCACACGCCTCGGCATTGATTCAAAGAGACTTTGGATGTGTTCTTGGGGTACAGCAGACCAAGAAGCTTCCACACGTTGCCAAAGTTGATCTGGTGTGGCAGCTGCGGGTGTAATCTGGGTCAATCGTTGAGCAAACATGGACCACATGTTTTCTATCGGCGAAAGATCCGGAGAGCGAGCCGGCCAGGGAAGCAATTCAATCTGGTGATTGACGAAGAACCTTTGGACAATGCATGCCACGTGTGGTAGTGCATTATCCTGTTGAAATATGGCTGTGGCCAAGCCCTGAAGGTAAAGAAGGACAACTGGCTCCAACACCTCGGAGATGTAGCGCTGGCTGTATAAAGTACCGGCAATGCGTACTAGAGGAGTGCGAGAGTGATATCGAATACCGCCCCATACCATAATACCCGGTGCAGGACCAGTGTGGCGGTGCATAACGCAGCTGTTCAAAATCCTCTCTCCACGGTGTCTCCAGACTCGAATCCGACCATCGTGGTGTTGCAGACAGATGCGTGACTCGTCAGTAAAGACAACTTCATTCCATTCTGCCACCCACATCCTTCTTTCATCGCACCATTAGCGGCGGAGACCTCTGTGGTTCTGCGTCAAGGGTAGACCAAGCAATGGACGTCTTGCGGAAAAACCACTCTGCTGTAAACGGCGTCGAATGGTACGCGCAGACACTGAAGGATGCGTTACAGACTCAATGAGCTGTGCTATGGTTCGTGATGTGACTGAGCAATTCGTCACTGCCATGCGCACAATTTGCCTGCCTTCACTTGAAGTGATGCACTGAGGTGGATGCGATCGACCACGTCTGTCCATCGTACCCTCCTGCATCCAACGGTCACATATCCGCCTTACAGTTGTTTGGTTTCGTCCAACACGACTACCAATTTCCCTGAAAGATAATCCACAATCTCGGTAGGCCACTATCCTTCCTCTGTCGAACTCGGATACTTGATGAAAAGCTGATCGCTGTTTTCTACGAGACATAACTGATCGTTTTTTGAAAAAACCACAAGAAAAACGCAATTGCCGAACTTGAAATCGTCGAAATCTCCAAGCCTTAAATAGCGCTTTGAGGTGGCTCCACAGGCATGCGTGATATGTGTCTGCGCTGAAATTCTAATCATTTGCATATCTCCCCTCCGCTAATGCATGTTGTAAATTCCATGCTACTTGCGTGCTTTCTTCAGGGTGTTGCATTTACGGTGGCCAGTAGTGTATATATACACTGTAGTCAAAAACTTAAGCATAATTGATAATTATGTGAATAAAGAAGGAACTGTAAATCAGAATGGTGGGAAACGTGATATGCGAGTGTGAAATGGTTATAAAATAAGGAAGCAAATCAAAAGAATGATAATAATTAATTTTATTATCCGAAGTAGCAGTTTGAAAGAAAACTGAGCATAGCAAGGATTCGCACTTTAAAGAAAAAATGAAAGAAAACATTAAATAAAATACTGATGCTGCAGCTTAATAAGGCGTGTGGTCACCTCTGACAGTCAGGCATGCTGCACAGCGATTTACCATACTTGCTATGAGATGATGAATGAGTTGTGGGCTCAAACGGTTCCAAGCTTCTTGGAGAGCTCTCTTCAGTTCTGTAACGTAGCTTGGTGGGTGCGAAAGGGCTGCAATTTGTCTCCTGAGCATATCCCATACATGCTCAATAGGATTTAAATCAGGGGAATTCGCAGGCCACGACATGCGCTGGATGTTTTCCGTTTCAAGGAAGTCATCAATCAGTACCGCTCGGTGACATGGCGCATTATCATCCATGAATATGAAGTCAGGACCGACAGCACTTTGAAACAAGCGAACATAAGGCTCAAGAACTTCGTCTCTGTATCTTTCAGCAGTCACAGACCCCGTATCAAAGAAATGGAGGTCTGTGCGGCCGTCCATCATGATGCCTGCCCATACCATTACTTCCCCTTGATAGAAAATGATGTCTTTCCGTTGTGTTTCTTGGTTCAAAACGTGTTCCGCGTTCTCTCCATATCGTTACCCGCCGAGAATCACTACTCAGACTAAACCGGGACTCGTCACTGAACATCACATTGGCCCATCCTCCCACACTCCAATGTTGATGTTTCAAACTTTAGTTCAAACGAGCGCGTTTATGCGCAGACGTGAGGGGAATGCAAACTGCTGATCTTCTTGCATATAGCCCAGCATGATTTGAGTCTTCTATAAACAGTTTGTCCCGAAATTCGTATTCCTGTGGCGACTGTGAGCACCGAACCCAGTGCTCTGCATTACTGCCCCTCTGACGTCGCTCACTTCTTACCAGATATCGGTTTTGGCGAGGGGTTGTGACTCTCGGTCGACCTGATACTGGTTGTCGGGTAACATCTCCCGTTTTTTGAAACCTCTGCCACAGTCTTGGGATCACAGACTGGTCCACATTCAGAATTCGAGACACTTCGGTTTGTGATCGTGAGGATTCCAGCATTCCAACGATTCTTCCTTTCGTAAACATGTCCAATTGGCGTCTTTGTGCCATCATTCACCTTGTTTGATGGTTAACAACGTTCCTTCACACAGCAGTTGCACGAAACTTGTCCGAACTGCCTATGCTGCGTGAATCGGTTTTTCCGCGTTACGACAAGCACCGGTGTTTCGCGCAGGACGTAGTTGACTGAAAAGTTTTGCATAAACCCAATGTTTCTTCTTCACCCAATTAATATCCGCAAGAAATTTGGAATAATTTTACGAATATTTACTCCATGCTTTTCGCATTTTACAATTTATGCTTAACTTTTGGACACCAGTGTATATAAGGGTAATTACATTACATTCCATAATGTAGACAGTATATTCAGAATTTATGTATAAAAATTATTTCGGTACAACTTGATTATTTACATTTATTTATTTGCAAAATAATAAGCAGTATTGTTAAAATTTCTTTTAAAAAAATTAATGAGCTTTAGATATAAATATCTCATGAGTAAACATGTTTTTACAAAAAGAGCTGTTTCGTTCATAAGAAAAATATGCAAAAAAAAAAAAAAAACCTATGTAACTGATCATTAAAACAGTACAAAAACACTAGAAATTAATATAATGCCGCATACAGTTTATACTTCAGCTTAGGTTAAGTTTGTATGTTATCAATATCTTGATCTGTTGCATTAGTTAAATAATATTGGTCGCAAATCCGTAATCGAAGTTATTTCTTCCAAGCTGGGGGTTCGATTTTTAGTGACTTTCAAGACCTGTGGTCGCGGCAACCTAGGGGTCTAGATAACGCATGAACATGGTTCAAAATTACGAGTTCCTTCCGAAAATGCCCTCGAGAAGATGAACTATGCGACGTTAATATTCAATCAATCAATCATCACTAAAGACCTGCCGTGTAAAGTGAGAGAGAGAGAGTTATATGAACGTAACAAAATAAAGCTACACACGAGCTATTGGAGACGGACCACGAAATTTTGAACCTCGGTTAAATGATGAGGGCGACACATGAGCTGGCACTCACCTCTCTTAACTTCCACACCAACGGGAGGGCTTTGAAACTTGACAGATTTAATGAGCATTATCCCCCTCTACACGGCGGGTCTTTAGTGGTTATGACACACCAGCTACGAGTCCACGAACTTGACTACTAAGCTGCCGTGGCTATAACGTGTAGCATAAAGAGACAGTTAAATATATTGAGACTTAAAATTCTCACGATTGTCTGGTTGTGGAAGTTTGGAGAGAGTGGCATCGAGCTCAGATATTGTCCTCGTCACTTGGTCGTAGCTTAAAATTACATAGTCCGTAGCCAACAGCTTTTGTCTGGCTTTTGGGTGTGACGTTAAAAAGGAATCGGACAATATATTTATCGGTAACAATACATAGAGAGTAAGACATTTTGCCTGAACTTTTTTGTGAATTGACTGTATTTCACAAACTTGGCAGGCGTTGCAAGTCCCCAAATGTCAGCGTCATTCATAGTGGCACCATCTAGTGGCAGCCTCGCCTCCAAATTTTGACGCTAGAATCAATATTTTATTCAAGTTTTCGAGGGATGCTGACTTTTGCCCTGCTTTAATTTTGCCGAGTGAGTGAGTGAATATTAACGTCACACCGCTCAGCTACACGAGGGCTTTCGGGGACGGACCTCGTAATTTTGAACCATGGTGTAGTGACGAGGACCCCCTCTCCTAACCTCCACACCACACGAACGGGAGAACGTTTGAGCTCTCGTCAGATTTAACGCGCATCGCTCCCCTACACGGCGAGTCTTTAGTGGTACTGGGCTCGAACTCATGACCCGCCAGCAACGATCTGATACCTTGACCACTAGGCTACCACATCCGTCCAGCCAGGGTTGTACCCACAACCTTAGGCTTATGAAGCGGGCCCTCTCCCTCTAAGCTTCCACTTTGCCTGAACTATAAAACGCCATCACAGAAAGAGAAAAAGACTTAATTTTAAAATTATTCTATCCCCTAAATAACAGAAACAAACCCTCATAAAGTCATTAACTTCATATTTTGAATTACAGTCTCAGTAAACGAAAGTTTATAAATCCGTAAACAATTGGCATGTTTTGAAGCTGTTTTGGGCTGGCAAAGAGCTATTTGTTGAAGTATTTTCATCCCCTGAAAGAAAGCAAAGTCTGTAGGTGGCTTATGCAAAGCAATTATCAATTATTTACAGCGCTTCACGCCTCTCCTCCGAGGGTAATAATATGACCGTTATACGAAAGAAATAAGCTACTCTAGATAAGTATCCTCAAACTAAAAAAAGGAATAATGATAAAACAATTAGGAAGTGCTTACTTTATCTCGCCGCTAAAATCAATGGAGTCGCTTTCATCTTTTTTCCCTGCTCAGATAAGGAGTTTCTGCCGGGAAGAATGAGTTGCATACGAATGAAAGGGATGGGAGAGAAGAAAAATATGAGAGATAATCTGAGAAAACATATTTTTCCTTCAGGAGAGAGGAATAAAAAAATGTTTTACGCAAAAGATGAGTCAGATTTCACGGATTTTTTTAAAGCTTACCGGTATTATGTTTTGCGGTTACTCATATTTTGTGAAGGGTTTATTTATTTATTTATTATTATTTTACTCTTGTAGAATACGGAGCGACAAAGGCTATTATCCCAATTAAAGGTTGTTTTTTTTTACTTTTTTAGAGTAAATTATTCGTTTATAATATTTTTTTTCGTGAGGAGTTATAAAAAGAGGTTTGCTTATATCTTCAATAATCATTGAATGTTTATAAACGTCACCACACTAAAAAAACCAAATGACGGGTATTGGTGAAGGATCTGTTAATTTTGAATCATGGTCAAGTGACGAGAACAACACCTGAGCTGACACCCCCTTCTCTTAATTTTCGCACCACGCCAATGAGTGAGTGAGTGAATATTAACGTCGCACTGTTCAGCTATACACCAGGGATTTTGGCGACGGACCTCGTATTTTTGAACCATGGTCAAGTGACGAGGATTACCTCTGACTCCTCCCTCTCCTAACTTCCACACCACGCCTATGGGAGGACGTTTGAGCCTAGACGATTTAATGTGCATCAGCCTCTCTAAATGGTGGGTCATCCCTAACGGAAGGGCTCGAACTCATAACACACCAGCCAAAAGTTCGTGACTATAATCATTAGCCGCTGTATACACATAGAAATTAGTATTTAAACAAATTAAACTGATATAAATTGTTATGATGATAAACATTAATAAATGCTTGATTTGGCAACAAAAAAAACCATTGTATTAAATACGGTCATGGTCACGAACTTGTGACCAGGGTTGTTGCTGTCCTCGTCGATTTAAGTCCTTGTGTTACTAAAGTGTAGAAGGACTGATGCGCGTTGAATAGGACGAGGTTAGATTTGAATTATTTCATTATTAATTAACACCTACTTAGATGCAACATTAGGGTTCATAGCAATGATCTTTGTATTTTTGAACCATGATCTTGTGACGAGGACGACATCCTAGCTGCCGCCCCCCCATTTTCCAAACTTCCGCATCACTCCATTGCGAGAACTAAGGCTCGATATTTTTAATACTCCCCAGTCTTTCCACATAGTGAGTAGTCAGTGGTACCGAACACACGACTCGACTACAACAACAACAACAATGTGTTGGCGACCACGACAATTCAGCTTCCTTGACTACTGGTCGAGACTTCACGTTAACGAGAGGTGAAAGTTTGAAGAGTGGGGTGCCGACTACGGTGTCGTCCACGTCTCCTGCGTATGCCTCTGGGAACCCCAGGGTTCCGTGGAACACAGTTTGTTGGCCGCTGTTTTATGGCAACGCGAAGACTATCGGCAACGGATATCTTAATTTAATTTTCGTCAAGCAAAGAGAATTTCACCAAAATCGGTATTCACTCCCCTCTCCAAACTTCTATATCACGCCAACGTATGGACTTTGAGGCTCAAGAGATTTAATGTGTATCATACCCATTTCGAGAGTAATATCAGTAATTTAGCTCACGATCCGATCGAAACACAAACTCGCGACATAACCACTTGACTACCATGAGCGCCCATATACTAAATGAAATACTATCATGTGTAATTATCGTTTGACATCGAACTCTATGTAACTCTACTGCTTGAATTCTATGCACAACTCTATTACTATAATACATTTTTATGTTGTAAAAAATAGACATCCTCCATGTTGTATGATTTTGCGACATGTAAAAGATCCCTTGAGTGCCTGTTTGTCTTGGGTGCTCTCGGCAAAATTAAATTCCTTGTGCCATTTTTGTCTTCAGAGCTCAGGTGCCTCCCTCTGGGAAGGAAACTAGGCATCAAAATTCCTTGAGGTAATTGGTATATCACCTATATGGTGCCGCATTAAAAAGAGATACCAGCTCCTAGGGAATGTACAAGGTCTCCAATGATAAAACACCAATCAGCTGCCTCATCAGAAATTTAAAAAAAATACTATAATAAATTCAACCGAAACTAGACTTCTTTCAAGAATACCAGTGCTATAAACAGCGAGTTGTATAACTAATCTCATGTATAAAGCGTTTCTTCCCTCAATTTACATTCAAATAAAAATTAAATAGTAAATATTGGGGGAAATTTTAATTACTGTAAAAATCTATTTTTTTTTACATGTTCATCCTTTATAACACAATAGATGACTACACCTTTATTTAAACACTGAAAAATTGTGTAGTTTCTATATAAAATGAAGGTGTTAGTTTGATATCATATGGGCTATGTGCGGTTGTTTATGTTCGCTAAGATGGTCGATAACATTACAATATGGTTACCTTGATATTTTTATCCTCTGGCGATGTGGTTGATATGGGGATAACGTATTAAGTTAATTTTTATTGGTTTTTTTTTTCTCTCCACGGGTAACCCTATTAATTTCAGACGATTTTAATTTGATTTCTTTAAAAATTTAACCATTTTCAATTGGATTTGTTCTTTAAGACATCAGCTTGTCTTCTGTTGTATTTTGTGCTACTTTCGAATATGGATATTTCTAATATCATTCGTGTGTACCAAGATAGTTTTTTAAAAAAATATGAGGGCTGTGGTTTTAATTTTTGTGCATTTCAACTTTATTTTTAAATAATGCATTTTTAAACGCGATCGTAGTTCGTTGAAGTTCAGTTAAGAAACTCGCAGATTTTTTTAATTTTATTTTTTAATATTGTAAGTTATCAGCACTTATTAATTGATATTCATTGTTTATTTTAAGTAAATTTATATAATTATTTTACTTATAATATAATGTAAAAAAATTAGTGTTTTATGTAATAATCATATTATATTTATTTATAAATATTATTACAATGTTATTCATTATAATTATTTGTTATATGAGTATTCTTATATATATAATTTTTATTTTATTACAATATTATTATTTTTTTATAATTACTTTCAAATTATGTTATATGATTATTATTATATATAATAATTATTATTAAATCATATGAATATTGTATATAATTACTATTAAATTATATTATAAGATTATTATTATATATACTACATATTATTATTAGTAGTAAATATAACTTTTTATTATATTATATTGATATTCATTATCGATTGATCTTGGTTATTCTCAATCTATTCCTATATTCTTCATTTGAAATAGATTTCACTGTATTTCAGAACAGTTCTTTAAAATTATTTTCCTGACGATTTTTTACCGCTAGACCGCCATCTTGGATTCCATTCCAACGGCAACATGCGCCGCTTGGCGCGTAGCCCCATGATATCAATTTAGTTCCCAAAGGAATTTTAAATTCACGTCTAGTCGAAGAAATACAATCTTAGTTATTGAAAAGTCAGGGTTTGATATTAGTTTTCACGAAAATTGTCTTCATGCATAATTATGAAGATTATTACACAGGTTGAATCCAGCATGGCCCTAAGCTCTTTTATAAATGCAGTACGGAAGCTGAAAAACTAAGATATGCAAGCTAACGATATACAAGGAACGATAAGATTCAAAATCGATAGTTTATTTCGTAATTTTAATCCAATTTAATGAAACTAATTCCAATCCGGCTTATATAGTTAACTATTGCTGGTATTTAGGCATTTCTTGATCTATGATCAATAAACCTTAAGTTCCCATACACAGCTATTTATTTAAAAGTTATTGTCTGAAAGTCACGCAAGATAAACGAAAGTCTCACGAAACAAATAGCAAGTATCCTGATTTGAGTCAACAAATTTTTCTTCCTGACAGGGAAATCAGTTCCACAGCTTCAGTTAAAGCATAAAAAAAAAAAGAGTTATTTCGCACAATTTTATTAAAAATGGTAATCATGAAGACAAACAAAAAAGAACTTTATTACTCCGAAAAACCTATATAAAAGACTGGAAAAAAAATCTGTTTCTCCACATTTGATTTTACTTTTTATTCTCTCATTTTTCGTTTTTTCTCCCAATTAAATAGAGTTTAGTTGCATCCTGCTTCGCGTAAATGCATCAAGAACACGAAAAAAAGATGTTTCGTAACTTGTTGTGCAACATGATCATTTTTAAGGATTATACTTTAATACAATGAAGGCATAAGAAAGAAATCATGTTAATTATAAAATTCTGGATTCTTCTTTCATTTCATACTTAATAATTTATAGAATCAAAGTATCGAAAAAATGTTTAAATAATGCAATAATACTACGAAAAAATTTTAACGAGAATCACTTTCATTAGCCCCCCCCCCCCCTCCTCCAACAAATAATAAAAAATTATTTCACTAAAGATTTTGATTTGTCAAAATATATACATATATATATTTATTTTTTTCTCTTAAAATTTATTTCAAATTGAAATAGTGTGTGAAATATTTAATGAGAGATACGTTAATAAATAATTAACCAATCAAAACCGTTTTAAAACGGGAAGTTGACGTTTGGTCCTTAATTTGAGCGTTATCTAAGCGTTTTCCAAAGTTTTCTTTTTTTTTAGATGCGTAATTTTTTCATTGATGATGGATTCAGAATTTCTCTCCATTATATTTCAAAAGATTCCACTCAGTATTATAAATAGAAAGGAGAAGGTTGAGTGTGTGTGTGGCTCTCCATAAAACTGGTAAAACCTTACTTTAAAAAAAGTCATCGGTCTGCAACGTTTATAAATACTGTAGTATTTTTTTTGTGCCATTTTTCAGTTATACTTATTAATCTTTACCATTTCACCCCATTTCAAAACTCTCTCTCTCTTTATCTCTCTAACATACGGTATATTAAAAATATTGTGTGCTATGTATATAAACAGAAATTAAATTTGAATAAACATTCTAGGGTACATTCAAGTATTTTTTTTTAAATTATTGATTACACCGATTATTTATGAACACTGTTTATAAAGTAATGTGGAGTATTATTAGAAAAATATGGCACGTGTGTGTGTGTGTGCAGTTCAGAAATTCCTCTTTGAGCAATTTTTATCATAAGTTATCAAAATACGAATATTGCAAAGCATATTCAAAAAATAACCAATATTTATTCATAACATACATTCATATTTTAGATACATAATTCTTGTACGCTCTGATCTCCTCTAAAATAGTCCACACATTTCTGCCATACTCTGTCAGAAGACCGAGCTCCGTTGCACAATTCTCCCAGTGTCAGAGTGATTATATTCAGCTGCTTGAGGGCTTTGGCGACGAACCTCGAAATTTTGAACCATGGTCAAGTGACGAGAAATACACATGAGCTGGCACCCCCTCTTCTAACTTCCACACCACACCAACGGGAGGGCATTTGGGCATCGACGGATTTAACGTACATCATCCCCCCCCCTACGCTGTGGATCTTCAGCGGTACTAGGCTGGAACTCATGACACGCCAGCCACAAGTCCGTTTCCTTGACCATCAGGCTATTGCGGCCACCTGCCACTGTCAGAATATGGCGCTGAAACCTTTTTGAGATGGCCCGCAATTTGTCTGACGTTGTCTGCGTGAGCTTTTCTCTACATAAAAATCTCGTCCCTTTTCTCTTATTTGGAATCGTCAAGCATTACACAACATTAAATGCGGCAGCGTTATTTATTTTGTTGTTCTTTTGTAAAATACCTGTCCAAAATTTTTAACACGTCTTGAAAAATCCATTCCCTTATGTCTATTTATAATAATTGATTTTTGCCTATTTTATCATAAATATGGATGTGTTTAACCAGTGTTTTATATTTAATGTAATTTTTCTGACACATTTAAATTATCATATCCTGATTTTTTTTCCTGGTACTATAAATAAATGGATCTCCTCAGTCACTTCATTTTGCAACTAGTCTGGGGAGTGGAGTGCCAGTTCAAGTTTCGTTATCGTCACTTGATGGGTTTTAAATTTCGCGGCCCTTCGCCGACAGCCCTCGTGTTGCTTTGAAATGCGACATTAAAAAAACAATTAATCAAACACTTACAGCTAAACTGCTCAAATTATATATAATGGGTTGTAAATCATATTTTTTACTATTTTCATTCAAACAAATCGTGAAAATTGTGAATAAAAGACAAGAATGCACAAAACAAAGTTCCATCAAATGTAAATAATTCTTTTAACTATGCCAGATGACTTACACATTTTGCTGTAACAATTACGATAATTTACTTAGTGTTTAAATAATTGTTTGTCATCGTTTATATTCTTCTTATTGTCGCAGGTTAGGCGCTGGCCTTGTGTGCCTAAGATTGCGAGTTCGACCCTGACCCAAGTTGGTGGATTTTCATGATGCAAAAAAATCGACAGCGTATGATTATGCGGTATGTAAAAGCTCCTTTCAGTGCCTATTTGACTTGGTTGCTTTCGGGGCAAAATTAAATTCTTTGTACAATTTCGCTTTGTCAGAGCTCAGGTGCCTCCCTCTGGGGAGAAAACTGGGTTACAAAATTACATTGTGGCAAAATTAGTATTGACCCATATAGTGCTTCACAAAAAGTGATACTAGTTCCCAGGAAATGTACTAGGTCTGCATTGTGTGTGCGGTAGAAAAACCAACCCTTATAGTCCCATTGAAAACTTTAAAAAAAATGTACTGAATATATTCATTTATTTAGTCGCTAGCATGAGGAGTAAAAAAGAAATGCGCAACGAATAAAGAATTTTAAAGGAATGAAAATGTCACACCTATATTAAAATTTGTCCTTGGATTAAATATCCAGTTTAGTAATGGCATTTAATCGAGGTTTCAAAGTATGTAAATAGAACAAGGTGATTAAAATGATTGAAAATTTAGCTCTCAATCGTCCACTGAGAAAAAATGTAACCTGAGTAAAAATTTGACAAATCTATGACCTTATTTTTAATAACCAGTTAATTACAGTTAATTAAATTAGTACAAAATGGGTATATAAGTTGTGACAGTTAAATTCCCGGACTGCGCATGCCCTAACTGTTAGACGGTGTGAAGGAGTGGGTATGGAATATAGTGAACTTTGATCATTCCTATGCTGGTGGCACGTTATTCCCCAACCCTCTATCTAGTTTAGTTTGTTTTTCATTCTTGTTTGAGTAAGATATTGTTATGTCCAAGAGCCGCGTTCACGATAAACTTAAAAATCGAGTTGCACATAAGTTTGAAATTCCTCGTGAAATTAAAAAATAAGACAATCGGTTTTTAATCATCATTAGATCCAATGACTGCAGCAGTCTCTGGTGTGCACAGCACTAAAAGTTTATGGATAAAGATGATAAAAGCTGCGACAGAACTATCTGGTGATATATAGACTTTCGCCTAGACTTGCTGCAAGTTTTCCTTTTTTTTTTTTCCTTTCACGAAATTTTTTTCCTCTTTTTTGCATTAGTTCTAGGCATTCTGACCAGAATTAATTTTAATTCAATAGAAATAAAAATTAATAATATAAACTTAATGCATCACTCACAGAAGTCACTGTGTTTGCTTACAAGACGCTATCCGTAGCGATTCTGGCGCGAACGTTAGTTACATATACACAATGCCCCAGACACTCCCGTAACGGGAAAGCCATATAATGGTAAAATTTTGGGTGCGTTTATTCGTTGAAAACGGCACGTTGTGTATAATAACATAAAAACTACGAAAATACGCCACGCGAGTTCGTTACGAGAGTAGCAAGGGTACCCACTTATGTCACCAATACCTAAGCGCCTTTCGTTCATAGCAGCAAGATGCCCCACTCTATTACTCTGATGCACAATTTCCCCTTAGCAATCGTCCAACTTTTTCACAGATATGACGCGTCACGTGGGGTACCCCCACCCCGCTCGCTATCTCCTCACCATGGCAACGTTTCGGGGTGATAAGGGGGAGGAATCACTACTTCTGCTGGCTTTTCCACTGTTACGCAAAGCTGGGCAAATTTTCCATTCACTCTCGCGCCTAAAGAAATTCATTTCAAAAAACACTTCAACTGAATGTTTTAAATTGTTAAAAGAGGTATTTGAAGATAATTGCACGTCACAAAGTCAAATCTTTAAATGGCATAAACAATTTTCGAAAGATCCGGAGGTTGTTGATGATAATGAACGCTCTGTTCGATCTGTGGCTTCAAGAACCTTCCATTCTCATCGTTTTGGGTCGATATTAATAGCATCATCGTGATTGAATGCGTACCTCAAGGTCAAACGGTAAAACAGCAATACAACATTGAGATTCTGAGAAAGCCTAGAGAAAGAGTGAGGAAGAAAAGGCCAGATCTGCAAAGCAAAAATACGTGGATTTTGTTACACGGCAACGCCTCAGTGCACATTGTGCTCTCTATAAAACAGTTCTTGGCTAACAAACGTATTACTGTGCTCACAACTCCATCATACTTACCAGATCTCGCACCATACGATTTCTACCTGTTTCTTAAAGTGAAAAATCCATTGATGGGAACACATTTTCAGTCTGTAGAAAAGGTGTAACCCTTCTCTACTCTTGGACCCGGCTAGATATGTGGGAGGAGTTAATTGATCAGATGATTTGATTCATTAAAATTCTTTTATTGTCACAATATTCAACACAGACACAATAATAATCCAATTAAGATAGTTTTGATCAACAACTAGAGCACGAAGGTGAGACCAGTTCACATGGGGATAATATTTACGGACATTCAATTATATTCCTACCACAATTTATACAAGCTCGTTTTTACCTCGGACGTGCACTAACAGTTGACTCCCTAACTTCTATTTAAATAATGAGCTCAGTACCTGAACTCTTATTATTCAAAAATCCTATAGATGAGACATTGAAAACTAATAGTTGGCTTGATCACTCCACATCCGAGCGATCCTCCCTTCGGTAAACTTCAATTCTCACTTTAATAATCTTAGATTCTCACTTCACTATCCCTCTGTGATTCTCACTTCACTTCACTAACTCTCAAAACTTGGAATATAGAATAAATATAATAAACTTAATTTGCATAATCACGTTTTCTTATCTTCGGTGAAAGTTGGTTGAAATAATTCTTTCCCTTAAAGAATGAATCCCCAAGGAATTAGTTAGAGGCCACGTATAGATCCGTCACAAAGATAAAGGCAAAAACGGTAGAGAGAGCGAGACTAACTGAAGATGGTGACACCTAATGAACCGCAGCACTGCTTTGAACGGTGTAAAACTCATATGTAGTAAGGAAATGAGGTAGGTTGAAAGGGATTAAAAGATATTTGTGTATTGTTTTTAGTTTTGCTAATTTTTAAGACAAGTCTGGTTATTTAATTGTCACACCTCGCAATTTATAGAAATGAGCATTCATTATGCGGAATAAGCTGTAATTTCAGAAAATAACAGCACAGTGGATGCTTTGAATTTTGAATTCAAATTTAATGCGAAAAAGAACAGAAATGTATCAAATACTTTCGATTCACTACGAAGAAGTATTTTTGACGTGGATTTTATCTTATGACGAAAGTTTGGTGCAGTATTACACCCCCAAAATAAGCGGCCCAATGGGCACAAAATGTGAAACCATTCTACTGAAATCGAAAACCCAATTATCTGGTGGAAAAGTTTTGGATATTGTTTTCGAGATAAACAGGATTTTGTGTAAGTTTATATTCTTCTTCATCTAATTAGAATTTTTGCAGTATATTATGTTAATTTTCTGAGGAAAAAAATAAAGCAGCGTATTGTATAAAAGATATTCCATTCCGAATCTCAAAGCTCTCATTCTCTCCAAAATAATGTAAGATTTCATGCAGCTGTTGTAACTCAAGAAAAATTAAAGGAGCCTCTTAGAACAATAGTCTAATAACCTCCCTATGGGATATACAACACCTTTAGGCTGTCATTTGTTTGAACTCCTTAAACGAGCATTAAGTGCAGAAATATTTTAATCGAATAAAGAAGGAGAAAAATGTATGCGCAAATTGTTTGGTGCACATCCTATTCTATTTCATCCAGCAGGAATATGCTTCTTTAGATTTCCAGAGATCCGAGAACGGATTTTACTGTTAGGAGGGTTTAAAAAATAAATATGTTTTGTTTTAAAAATTCAAGTCCTGGTTTTTTTTAAACAAGAGATGAGGACTACAAAAATATTTTTAAGTACAAATGAAAGCTAGACTTGGATAACAATAACTAAGAAATATATATATATATAGTCATATATTACCATTAATTGAAAAATGAAGTGAAGCTAACAGCTAGTTATTTATTAAACGTCTGACAAATAATACCTCATTTATGCAGAATTTAAAACAATTTTTTGCATGAATTATTAAAAAATATTTCACTTTCCGTGGAGAACGTGAACCAAAGCTTCTTTCCCGCGTATGAATCACTTATTGTATAATTTAGTAATATTTCTTCACAGCCAACCTTTTTTATATATATATTCAAATAGTTTAAAGCGAACGTCAGCTATTTCTGTGTCGAAAATTTACAACCGTCGTCAGTTCCAATATCTGCGCGATACGTTAAATCCGACGTCTTCTAACAAATCCAAGCCGATGCTATAAATCAGTTTCAGTATCGACGTGGAGTATTAGGATTTCCTCGGCGAGAAGGAAATCCTTCTGACTTCACTTCGGAATCTCCACCCAATATGGCGACTTATTTCCATATAGTATGTTACGAACCATAAATCATGTCAATTCATACATCAACCATCAAATACACTGATGTTAAAAAAAAAATATTTTTTTTCATTGATAAAATATTTCTGTATGCTATTAATGGGTCAAGGTCGTTGTGATACCAAATTAAAGGAAATGTTAAATGTATTTCTGTGTTCATTAATAGATTACAGAAAAAAAAATTTTCCCTTCTTGCCAGATTGAATTCAATGCAAACTTTTTTTTATATGACTCCTGGTTTAGCTGCTGATATTCTGGCACCAAAAATTTTTGCCAAGTAGCTTTTTTCCCCTTCCAAGTTCATTTTATTTCTAGATTATGAATAAAACAAGTAATATACAAAAAAAAATTTAAGTCAATTCCTACTTTGAATGAATGAATAGAAAGTATTTCATTAACGATTGAAAATTTTAATCAGATATATATATGTCGTGGATTTTCGAGTCAACACCAAGGCATTTTAGTTTGAACTGACTTTATTCCAAGAAATCAATTTTGGATCTGCTTGCTAAGAGAGAGAGAGACGGACACCAAGTTTTAGAATCTGTAACCACTTACAGACCAGATGTTTTTCAATTACTCTTCTTATTGAAGGGATATATATTTGAAAGTTAAGCATGACATACTAGGTAATAAAAATTAATGGTTGGAGTGGCAAAGTTCTGTTTAGGGCCATGTGTTCTTCATTCCCGAACTGGATAATAAATTTAATACTTGTAGATGTAACGGGAAAAGAAAAGTTAAAAGTGGTCTAGGGATTTAATTTTAGATCTGATTTAATTATCCTTACACACACACACACACACACACACACACACATATATATATATATATATATATATATATAGGGAGAGTGAACTAATAATAGGAATTGAAAAAGGAGCATGATTTGTCTGCATTGTTGTAACAATACACACCCGGTTTGACTAGTCTGGCTGAAAAACCGGTTTTTGACGCCAACTTTTGCATTGTTTTAGCAGTTACATTGTTACAACAATGGATACGAATCTAAGTTGGCATTTAATTAATTTAACTAAATTAATGAATTAATATTTTTAAAAAACTGTATGAACATCAAGTGTCATCCACTACAAGTTTAAAAAAAGCTATTTGAACTTGATTGGATGAATAGAAAGTATTTTATTACCGATTGAAAATTTGAACAAGATATATATATATAATATATATATATATATATATATATATAGGGAGAGAGCGAGTTAATAGTAGGAATTGAAAAAATATCAATTTTTTTATGCTTATTTTCAAACATACATATATTTTTAAACATAATAGCACCATTCGCATACAGAATTTCCTAAAAATTAATTTTAAAAAAGATCTATTTAAATAAATGAGTAATTTACCTGTAAGTTTGCCTTTCTGTATGGTAGAAATCATTTGACTTTGGAGTCAATTCCCATTAACTATAAGTATAAACCCTAGAATACCTAGTTTTTATCTTGAATTACAAGTTTTATTTACATCTTTTGCATTTACATAAATGATTTTGAAATTATTAATCAAAATTGGATCGTGTATGATAAATTCGAAAACATGGTATTACACATAACCTAACATAGCGATCTGGACAATAGAATCTTGTTTCTCTTCTTGCCTTTAATGTCTCTCTTTGAGCAGCAAATAATACACTTTGTGTTGGGGATTAGTTTTCTTCACTGTAGGGGAAATGTAGTTAACAAAGCGTCTTTCAGACAAGCGTGAAGGGGGGTGCTCTGCAGAACGACGTCCTCTTTTTGCAGAAAATTCCACCGCACGCGAGTGGTGCTTTTCAATTGTTCGAGACCATAAAAAGCATATCTGAAATAATTCTGGAAATACCGATTGCACAGTGTAGATTTTCACAGTGCCCGATCTCATCTAGGGAAAAGCCATGAAGAGGTTAAAGGAAATACCACGTTTTTCAAAATGGCTGCTGAGAAGAAAAACGTCGGAAAGAAGACGTTTTCAAATTTGCTTCTAAAAGAAAGGTGAAAAAAACGTGGCTTTCTACCAAACTCTTGTTCTTTCCACGTTTCGGACATTCCTATTGAGATGTAATCAACCCTTCATTCATAAATCAATCTCAATAATTTCTTTCTTACCTTTTTCATTCAAACGAATTAAAAATCCAGTTATAGTTCACTTTTAGACATTTTATTTTCAGCAGCAATTCTAAAAAAACCGTAACTTTTACTAAACAAAACTTCCAAGTCGATAGTTGGGCTAAAACTGATTCCCGTCCGATAAATTGTAGAAAATGCCGGTTCGGGTAGAATCGCCAATTTTGCATAAAATCCCTGCAAAAAAACAAAAAACAAAAAAACAAAAAAAAAAAAAAATTGGCACCAAATTTTCTCATCAAATCAGGAAACTCAGATAGAATCCAACCAAAAGCCCAAGTGGGGAGAGGGGGATGCATTTTTTTAAATATCTCATTCACTGTAGCATTAAAGATCGTGTGTTGTTAATTATGGACCAGGTGGTCTATCTCAATAGAAACCCCATGTAACGGATTCTGCCTCAGTGGAATCTTGAACTTGGCTTCGGCATAACTAGATGTGCTGTTGTTTACTCGTAATTCTTGGCTTCGGTATACCAGGTGCCGTTGTTTACTAGGATTTTTATCTGCAATATTAGAAATATTCTCTTTATTATTTCAGTCTAATCAGTGTAACTTGATTTAATTTGTTAAAGATTGTTAAGTTTATTGTTAAAAGTTATTGTTACCGATAAATCCAGGAAAAAGACAAATTCTAGGACTCCAGAATATTATTAATATTATTTAACACCACACACACGCATCAGTATTTATCATCGTGGATTATGATGCCAAAAGGATAAGGAAGAGATTTATATATAAATTTACTGCTAGTTGAATTTTGTTAATCTTAAGAGCTTCATTTAGGTCAGAAATATCGTTTCTTAGAAGTATTGACCCACATGTAAAATTCTTCTTATGCTTCTAAACGGATTTATGGATTTGTTGAACTGTGTACCGAGAATACTAAGAATTTTTCACAACCACAACAACAAACATGTAATAGATTTTCTAATAAAAAAAAATTCAAAATGAATTTTGGATAGCTGTTTATATTTTCAAAACATTATTACAGAAACGAAACTTTTCTTTCAGTTCTCACATAATGGATGTATTTCAGTTTTTTTCATTGAGGACAGAGATATTTTTTTCATATCGCCGTAAGCAAATGCGCTATTACCAACTAATATAGACAGTTTATGAATAATTATTCTTATAGCCACCAAAGATCTATTACAGTGGTCGGCAGGATTTTAACTGTAACGTGCCAAACCAATCTACCAACATGATTCAGCGTGCCACACATTGGAATATTTAAAAAACTCGATTCCCCTGATTATGCATGCAGAGTTAGAAAGTAGAGGTCAATGATACAGATTTACAGTTTTATCATATTTTTAATTTTGCATCTGTGATAGATGTCCTCTCACAACCATCGCTGTTTGGGAGTTAGAATAAAGATCAGCCATAGTCAGAACGAATCTATTTTATTATTCTATCCATCAATTCAAATGACCCAGGGTAGGAAATACACCTTTAATTAAGTATAGAAGCAAAATCGAGGTAAAAGAGATATTTAATATTTAACCATGAATCGAATAACTTAGAACGTTTTGGTAATAATACGTTATGAATAATCGTAATTCCGTTCTCAGCTATTCGATTCTAGTCGATATTAATCTAATTCAACTTATTGATCAAATATCGTCAATTAACTGTCTTTAATTATTCAACAATTAATCATCGAGCAACTCTCGACTAGCTCACAGCTACTTTCCACGAATCGCTAGCTTCTAACTCCTAACCCCTAACCCTCGTACCTAAAAGTTAATGCTTAAATATCATCCTTCATTTGCATAAGCCGTGTCTTTTTCTTCGGAAGAAAGTTTTCAATAGAATAATATTTAAAGAGATAGTTTTTCCCAAGAGGATTAGCAGGAGGTCCGCGGATATATCTGTTATATATCATTTAAAGTTATTTATTAACAAAAAATAAGCAACATTAAATACTATTCCTTCAAGATAAATTTTTGAAAATTTTAATTGAGCATTTTTATGCATAATAATGCATTTTTTAAATATATTTATTAAAATAAAAATATTCTCCTACAATATTGTTAAATAAAACAGTAAATGTTTTAATGCGAACCTTGTCTAAGCAGTGCTCTACTTCATGTAGGAGTAGCAATATCAGGGATATAATATACAAGGGTTAATGAAAATACTTTTCATATGAGGAAAGATTTGTTCACATAGATATATAGAACCAAAACCGAAAAGGAAAGTGCATGCCATTTCTCTCTTCAAACAATTAAATCTCTCTAGCAATGCCATTCAATAACTTACAAAATAGCTGTAGATCTATCTTTCAGATTTTTTTGTGATTCCGTAAATGTCCATAATTCTAAAGATGCTTGTCAAATATCAACTTCCGTCCATTCAAAAATTGATAAATTTGTAGAGTACTGTAGAGTGCTACAGAGAATTGTGCCGCGTGCCAAAAGTAGCTCTCAGGCCATAGGTTGCCAACCCCCTGATCTATTATTTTAACTACATTAAACTGTACTTGGCCACTTTTCAAATGACTACTTTCCGCAGTAAGGAACTTAATTTTAAAAAAAACAGTGACACATTTATCTTATAATTCGTATTCGATGAAAGTAAAACTCGTATAAAAAGGTTAAGAAATTTCTTATAAATTCATTGATGTGCATCATAGTAACCTATACATATATAAGAATTCGAGAAGCAATTGAAATATGATGAAATTAATAAGTACTTGTCGCGAATAGTTGTGAGTTGTCATATATATCTTGAAATTTGCTTCTTCGCCATTTGATTCTCTTCGTGGTTAAATAATTTTTCAAACGATTTTTCCATTTAAGCGTTTTTGCATACGACTACATACTTGGCGCACATTATTTGCTGAACTCGCCAATATAGTAACCATACAATGGAAATTTATTCATGGTGGGTTTCCATATGTAATCAAAGCAAGAAATTTAAATTCCATCTTTTGACATTATAGAAGTATATTATATATTTTACGCTTTTTTATATAAAATGTGAATACTTCTTTTTCGTTATCGGAGCATTCTAATTTCGAAATAAACTTCTGTGTGTGTTAAAAATTAAATATTTACTTAAAATTTCAATTTAAAATTTTTGACCTAAATCATAATATTATGAATATTCTATTTCAAAATGTGTCTCATTTGATTTCATATATTAAAGGGTTTAAATCTATATTTTGACAGGTTCTTTCATGATTCCTCGTTAAAAAGATTATATCTTGATTGATTTTTTGGACAGATTTATTAGCGATTCTTTGTTAAAGCATACCTTTAGTTATCCGACTGCCCTAAAATTGTGAATTTTGCAAAAAATTGACAAATTTTTTTATGATTTTATTTTATAGACTCATCTCTTCTTAGCTTTATAAAAAACCGTTCATTAGAACCAAAACTACAAGTGTTTTAGTAAAAGCAGATGCCCTTACTTTAAGCAAGATGTCATACTTTAAAATGCATTTTAGTCGAAATATGTTTTTTTTAAATGCTCAAACAGGAACAGCAATTGCTAAAAAAATTTTTAAAATATTTAACCAAAATTTTTTGTGTATGTTCTGTTTTATAGTAAAAGTGTTTTAGCCTTCAGATTCATCAATCACTGTCTTATTACAAAACTTACAGTTCATTATGTGAATAAAATCACTGTTGTCTTAAGCAATTTCCTATAATAGCTCAGACAAAAGGCTCTAGTTTTTGTAAAAATTAAAATATCTCTTATCCTGAAGGCCATTTCAAAAATGAGTAACATGGGAACACATCAGAATTGAAAAACTGAAAATTTGTTTATAAAACTTGATACAAAATGGGTTCCGTTTATGTTATTTTTTGTCAATTTTTACCCATTTTCCTCATTTTAGTAATAATTTCTTTTTATAATCTTAATTTTAGCATAGTTTTCTTAAAATGTACTAAAAAAATCTAAAACCCACAAAAAAATCTCTATAATTCCATTTTTTTAAAAAAAAGTTGGCACAAGTAGTCGAATACCTTAACAGCTTAGCTTACACGTGCCTTACTGAGTGGTTGAAACTTTTCCCTGCAACCCTTAAGTAATTTCCAAAAATAATCAAAATTTCCTTTCTTTTTAACATGTGATCATATTATCGATCACATCTTTTTCTGCATTTCCTTTTCTTAAATATAGAAAAGTGACTTTCTCGCTTTTGATGTAGAAATTTACATAAATGGACACCCTTTCTCTTCTACGTTTGGTTTTGGGAATAAATGCCTTGCTACTCGGCCTTTCTTTCATCACGATTGAATGAATTACACAAGCACACAGGGTGTCGCTGAATTCAACCGACAAATTCAGAGGGGTGATAGATGGTCACGACAAATCACCATAGAATATGGGTTACAAACCATGTTTAGTCGGAATAGTTTGTAAAAACAGTTATGAAAGTGTTATGGCACGTACAGTGAAGGCTGTTCCATCCATCACTGTACGAGAGTTAGAAGGAAGATTAGCCATAGCCAAAACAAACACAATTTATTTACAAGTCTCAATAACTTAACAAACCTTGACAACCCAAATTGGGAAATGCACGTTTAAATAAATATGGGCGCAAAAACGAGGAAGACGATACAAGTAATATTTAATTATATATTTAATCACTTCCTCTAGAATCGTCTTAGATGTACACATTCCAAATAATCGACGATACGTTCTAAGTTAATCTACTTCAAGCCGACGTTAATCCAATTTGAATATCTAATTGACAAATCGTCAATCTCAAATATCAAGCAAATAATCTACGGAACACTCTCATTTAGATTTCTATTACTTTACGTTAATCACTAACTGCTATCATTTAGCTCCTAATCTCTTCTCTCTTCGAACCTGAAAGTTAATTTTTAAATATAAGCCTTGATTTGCATAAGTCACCATAAGTCACGTCTTCTTCTTCGGGAAAAAGTTTTCAGCCAAATAATATTTAAAGAAGCAGTTTTTCCCTAAGAAGATTAGCAGGAGGTACGTGAATAGACCTTTTACAAAGGGTGGGATGTAGAGTGAAAGGAAAAGGGACAATAAGAGGCAAGAAATACATTTATTAGATGTAAAGTATGTTTACAATACGAACAATGCATCACAGCACGACGTCAGAAATGCAACAACAAGTGATTATCACAGAAACTGTACCAAGTAACGGTCGCTTAGGTCCCAACACAGCCGACACTGAAGGACGTAGGACTGTCGGACGTTCAAACAAATCCTGTGTGCTGGGGATGTCAGCTGATGCGATGAAGATCCGTTCCGTGAGATCATCCACTGTAGCCACTGGCTTCTCATACGCAAGCAATTTCAGGTGGCCCTGGAAGAAGAAATCCAAGGGATTGAAGTTCGGGGAACACGGAGGCCAAGCAACAAATCCGTTTCGTCCGATACGCCTCCCGGGATATGTATCATGGAGATGGTTGCGTACTACTATCGAAAAGTGCTGGTGCACCATCATGTATGAACTATACGTTCTGGGAGGCTGTAGCCCGTACTTCCTTCAGCAAGTCAAAGAGCAGTGGGAAATTTGTACACGTGCAGGTTTCATTAACCTTACCATGGTGCTCCAAATACCTGCATTTGTTAGCCTCTCCCCTCATCTGGTTCATCATCCCCCCTCCCTGCGGCTACTATTATTGCGAGTTTCACCGACTCAACGTAGTTTTCGACTCCATTTTCTGTTTTGATTTGTCGTCCCCAAGATTTCTTCTATCACCTTTCTGAATTTGTTTATCGATTTCGGCAACCTGTGTATACAGTGGCTCACATTTGTTTTTGAAATCTACTTTTAAAAAACGTTATCTTAATATAAAAGGGTTTACTTCAAATTTTTGATGTGTAACATCTTTCCTCTCGATTGCTGGAGATTTGTGGGAGTGATTTCGGGAAAAGGGACGGAAATGCGTAACAGGAAGTTGGGGAAGCGCGCGCTATTTAATTTGACCAATCAGCGCGCTTGGTGGTGTCTCTTCGTTACCCTGGCAGTGAAGTTCCATTTTTTTCTCCTTCATTCGGGATTGGCTCCGCCCCCAGCCCCCTGCGGTCTAGGCCGTGAGATCTTTGTTTTTGTTTTCTCACTTTAGAATCTTCCCGGGCAACCCTCAGACCGAGGGCTTTTTTAGAAAAAAAAACTATCTGGGGTTCTGCTCTTTTTTGAAAAAAAAAACCTATCAGTCGCTTCCCATGATTTTGAGTGGTGATTTTAAAGTTAACTTCAGTTTGCTAGAAGTCGAGCCACTCATAGCTTTTTTGAATGATGAACTCAAGCTCGAAATAAACACAAATCGAAATGTTTCGACAACCAGCAGAGGTACTGTTATTGAAGCTATTTTTCAACGGTTTTTAAACACTTTGAAATCACAAGTATATGTGTCATATTTTAGTTATCATAAATTATCATTACCACTCTTCCCCAAATTGAACAAGAATAATTATTTTTGATAAAAAATTGCATTACTCCTTGTGTTAATTAAATAAAATTTTCATTAAAGATATAATTATTCCATAGAAAATTATTTCCAATCATACTCGATTCATTTTTTTCAGGATTTAAGTTGCTATTGCGAATTTACCACGATAACATGTCAGATGTTACACATCGTATGCGACTACTGTAAGGCTCGTTTCTTTTTTTTAAAAAAAACTTTATTTTGTCTATCGTAAAGTAACTGTTGTAGATTGTCTAATATTATAATGATAAATATGATAAATTGATGATAAATGCGATAATATGATATGAAGATAATATGATAAATGATAAATGGATATGTTAATAAATTCAAAAGCGCATTTTCAAAGAAGTAAAAAATTTATGTTTTATTGTTAAAAAAAAAAACTCTACACTTTGCTTTTACATGTAAATAATATGTATTGTAACAGGTCTATCCGTGTACCTCCTAATTATCCTCTTGGGGAAAATCTTTCTTTAAATATTTTTCAATTGAAAACTTTTTCCCGAAGAAGAAGACGCGGACTATGTAAATTATGTCGTGTATTTAAGCATTAACTTTCGGGTGCGAGAGAGAGAGAGGTTATAAGTAAAAGGATAGCAGAGAGGATTAACGTAAGGTAATAGAAAGCTAGACGAAAGTGTTTGGTAGATTATCTGCTTAATATTTAAGATTGACGATTTGCCAATTAGATAATTAATTCAGATTAGCGTTGGCTTGAAGCAGTTTAACTTAGAACGTATCTTCAGTTATTGAAATGTGTACAGCTAAGACATTCCTAAAGTAAGTTACTAAATTTATAACTAAATTTACTTATATCGTCTTTTTTCCTCGTTCTTGCTCCCATAATTACTTTAAGGTGCGTTTCCTAACTTGGGTTGTTCAAGTTGTTAGGTTGTTGAGACTTGTAAATAATTTGTGTTTGTTTTGACTCTCGACTATAGACTATACTACAAATATCTTTTAAAATTCTTCCCAAAAATATTTCCAATCTTAAATAAGCATTTATTTAAAGCTATGTGTATTTTATTCCACACATGACAGGAATTTTTAAATATTTTAACAAATATAATACATGGGAATGAAAAAAGAAAACTTTTCCAATACAAAAATTTCCTTTTTTTCTTTCTTCAAGAATCCATCGCATTTTAAATAAAGAATTTGGGGGAAAAAAACATTCCATGATACATTACGTAGCATCTGAAAGTGACAAGCAATCACTAAACTGATTTTCTTCCGAAATATCTTTAGGATACAAATGACAAACAAAATGAATATCAGCATAGCAACGAATAAGACATCCTCATATTATATATACAGTGATAATTAATCCGTAAGTCATTATTTAAGTTATCCGAACACGTTAAAAATGACCAAATTCGGTCAAGACAGATATTTTTGTTTTTTATTTTATGGAATAGAACTATGTTTTGGCTTTACAAAATATACTTTTTTCATACGCTACCTAGAGGCCAAGTTACAATCAATTTTATAAAGTTAGCAAAGCTGGAAGTGGGTCTGTGATCTACCAGAACTAGGTATTTAAATTGCTCAAATTCGATCATGGCGAGTCTGATAACTCAAAAGGTTAGAAATGTATTTCTATAAAAAAATTTTAACCTGATATTCATGTTATTTTCTAAAGAATGCACTTAAGTATCTTTTATTGTATGAATACTTTTTTGAGTTATGACTTGTTATTTAAATAATAGTATCATAAGAATGTCACATTTCTTATAATGTTTGCTCAATCAGCTCTAAAATTTTCAAATTTTAATAAAACATTAAAATTTTAGTACATTTTCTCTATATACATCTTGTTTGTTTTAGTAATACTTTTAATAATATACGTTTTTTTTTTTCTTTTGTCTCTGATTTCTTTCAAGTGTTTCAAAAATAGTGCTAAAATTTCACTTATAATTAGGATTTTTGTAAAATTTAGGTGATTTATTTTAAATATATACTTTGCTATAAAATATTAATATTTATTGCTATTGAGTCCTAAAAAAACATTTATAATGCTTAAATATATGCTATTTTGTTAAAAAGTACTCCGAGCGTGCGTTCGGATACCTTAAATACAATTACGTATATTGCACAATATCTCTAAATTATGTCACTCTATGAACTTAGTTATCATTCTATAAAAAAAGCTTTGTGTTGGTGAATAATTGAATTATTAAAATATTAAAACTTTGTAGACGTTTTTCTCTTTTCAATTCACCAGATCTTTCCTATCACATATAAGAGTTTTAATTTACCGTAATATCCGACATATAACACGAACTTTAAACACAAGTAATATAAAAAAAATTTAAGTCAACTCCTACTTAGATCAACAACAAAAAATTTACTTTAGTTACTTTTTATTACATCATTTTATTTCGATATACACTCTTGGACAAAAAAATTAGCACACCAAGCAGGAGTCGTCAAAATGAAACGAAATTTTACATACGTAATGACTACTTTGATATAAGTAAATGATTAGAAAATCAAAGAAAAAGGATCATTTATTTCAGAGAAAAAAGTAAAAGAACGGAGAATTTCATACCCTGTTGAACCCCTTCTAGCGCGAATGCACGATGCGATAAGATAGGGCATTGAGGCATACAAGTTCTGTATGATGTCTTGAGACATTTTGTTCCATATTTGCTATAACCTTGCCTCTAGTTCTTTCAAACTCGTGGGATGCCCAACTGGCCGTCCCAAATGATCCCAGGTATGCTCGATTTGAGACAAATCTGGGGATCGGGCAGGCCAAGGAAGGGGAGTAACAGTGCGGAGGTTGTCTTGTAACATCCTTGCCGTGTGAGGCAGAGCATTGTCTTGTTGAAAAATAGCTCCTGGGAGCCGTTGCATGAGTGGCAACACATGCGGTTGCAGGATGTCATGGTACCATTGATCAATACTAGGGGTGACCGTGTATTGTAGGTAATGGCACCCCATGCCCTCACACCAGCTGGAGAAGCGGTGTGTCGCTGTAAAGCAAAGGCAGGATTGAGGCATTCACCAGGGTTTCCACACACGAACATGCTTGTCATAACTGCTCAAGATTGAATCTGGATTCATTGCTAAAGACGACCTGGTTCCATTCCGCTGCAGACCACTCCAAACGAAGTGGCGTCGATGGGTGGGCGACATGTAATGGGCGCCGCGATCCTAAATGTCGTTCAGCCAGGCACCTTCGTATGGTTCGAGAAGACACAGGGGCCCCTAGTGTAGGTGCTACCTGAGCCTGGTTGACGGCCGATGAAGCAGTTGGCTGTACGCGTGCATTTCTTACGATGTGGCGATCTTCTCAACGATTGGTCTGTCGAGAGCATTCTGAGACTAGTCTTCGTGTAAATGAGATCTCTCGGATTCACTGGTCCCAACACCTCCTCACAACACAATCAGAGCGATCTAATTGACGAGCTACTCACCTAGCTGACCACCCAGCTTCCATCATGCCGATGATTCTTCCCCTTTCGAACTGCGACAGCTGCTCATATTGTCTTCGAAAGCGGCGTAATGGCATGTCTACCTCAGCGCTTCCTTTGAAAGCAATTCAGCACACTCAAACAAGCTTTAATTACCTGTTTTATACTCCATGGAGAACGATGTTAAACGCCCTCTACCGGCTCTACGTAATTAGCAATCAAGCTGCATTTCTAATCATTTGCATATTTCCTCAACATGTAACTTAATGCCAAGTTTCGTTATGATCCCGCAATTATTCTTTGGTGCGTTAATTTCTTTTCTCCATGAGTGTGTATGATTCTAATTCCTTATCTTTATAAGTATTATCTGTTATTTATAGCCCAATATGCTCTGATATTATTATTAAATTCATTGGAAATAAGATCAAAATTTTTAATAACAATTTCCGTGCGAGTTATGTAAGTTTTTTGTTGCTTTTGTTTACGTGGTTTTCTTTTGTTTGTTTGGTTTTTGAAAAGTTCTTTCCTTTAAGTATTTTTTTCCCATTTAGTTTGTTGAGATCATTACTTTTTTCTTCTTGTCAGTCAGTATGCTATTTTTTGTTAGTTCTATTATAATTTATGAGAACAAACTAAAAATAAATGGTCAAAAATATTCGAGGCTGGCATGTCTTAAGTTTGAACCTAATGCTACTGAAGATCCACCCTGTACTGGGGATGATGCACGTTAAATCTTTCATGGCTTTAAGTCCTCTCGTAGACGTGGTGCGGAAGTTAGGAGAGGAATGCACAAGTTCAGGTGTTATCCTCTTCACTTGATCATGGTTCAAATGTACGAGGTCCGTCACCAACAGCTCTCGTTTTAATTTATAGTGCGACGTTAATAACCCCTTACTGAATTGATTGCCAAATGGTCACAGTCACGAACTCATGGTCTCGATATTGCTCCTGTTGACTTGCCTGTTCAAGTTCCATTGAGGACTCATCGTGTAGAGTATATGGTTACCTCGTAAGTTAAGTTTTCTTAGTACTTTATAGTTTATTTGATTAATAAATATTAATGAGAAAATAGAGTTAATGAAAATATTCATTTTGCCAAAATAAAAATTTCACTCTTTTAAAAATATCTTACCTTTTGCTAACAAATCGATGTGACTTGTTTATTGAATTCCAAAATATCTTATCAAATGTATCAACGGCTACCTGTAACTGAAAATTCATTTTTAAATCCGAATAATTTGTAAAATTCTCCTATTTCACTAGAAATTTATATTTGTTTAAATTTTTCGAAATTTTACAATACTCCGTGGTTTTCACTAGAGAGCAGGAATGATGGTCTTTCGAAAAATCCTGTTCTGCAGCTCTAAGCCTTTGTCGGTTGAGTTCTGTCCATCGTTGGGTGAAAAAGTGTTCACTCCTCAATTCATTAGCATGTATTTAGCTTTATTATTTATCGGAGGAAAATTATGTAAGAGGTATTCCAAAGTATTTTAATTCGGATTTCTACTAAATACACATCTATCGCAGGGTTATTTAGATATTTTGGTAAAAGTGGGCTCCAAAATAAAGTATTTCAGGAATCCTGCTGTATGGGACTGAAGAAAGTTTTACATGGCATAAAAAAAATGCTAGAAAGGGGAAACGAAATTTAAAAATGTTACATACTTCAGAAAGGTTAAATCTTGAGCTCAGTCCCTTGGAAGGTTTTCTTTACACATAACAAAACTTCTTATTTCTTTCTTGTTAAGGAAGGATTGCAGTTTGGTTTGTAGATTAATGGTGTTTCGTAACAGCTCTCTTCAAGTCTCGCTCTTTCAAATTACTCATCTTATAATCAGGGGTTCTCGACCTTTTTTCCCGCCGGGTCACATACACATGACAGGTATTTCCCGCGGGTCGCAACATGAGGATAAGGGAAAAAAGCACTATAAGATCAAAGCAACATTGGACAAAGCAAAACTAATCAAAATATTAAATTTCATTTTTTGGCTAATACTGTATTAACCTTTCTATCAAACACACACAAAAAATATTTACTTTTATGCACCTTTTAATGAGTTATGAGGTATAGTTTTGATTTCCTTTCATCCATCACCAGCCTCTTGTTTACATTCTACAGTCAAAAAAAGCAAATTGATGGATTTGATTTCTTGATTTGTAGAATTTCCCGCTAAATTTTTACTACATTGTTCTTAAATAATTGAGTTTCTCAGAGCAATAAACCATGACCGGGATACTCAGTAAAACCCACCGGGCTACATGTGGCCCGAGAGCCGCAGGTTGCGTATCACTGATACAGATAGACCAATGCACATTAAGAGGTTCGTTGTTCCAAGCCTCCAGACTGGCATGACATGAATGTGCAGAGCAGAATGCCAATTCAAGTGTCGACCCTGTCAAATGACGGTAGTTCATAGCTACGAAGCGCATTGATATGCTTAATAGTACCCATAGGTAGTGATACGGAGTCATAAATGATTCTTGAATACCCAGGTTCTAATTTAAATAAAAAGAGACTCCGAATCATAAGAAATTAAAAGTTCATTAAAATTACTTCATTATGATCAAAATAAAAAACATACTTTGTCAGAGAGAAGGAGATGAGAAGAGGGAGACTACATGGTAAAATGATTAATTTAGGAGTTTTGCTTTTGATCCTGTATTCTGATTTTCCTTGTGCACCGTCTTTTAAACCCAAACATGTCACGCCGAAATGTCTCCGAGAATCTCTTTTTTCTAAGTGCATTCACGTTCTAATTCGGTGAGAATACCCGCACAATAATACAAAGCAGATCTTTAAGAATTCTCTCTCTCTCTCTCTCTCTCTCTTTGACCCGTTGTTCGCAAAAATCTCCTCTTCTGAGGAATTTAAACATTTCCTGTATATAAGGTCCAATGTAAAAATTACCGAGTATAAGGGGCCATGTACAGCGTCTCTTCAGTAGAACATAAATAAGCAGCCTGTTGATTGATTGCTTATTATCGTCGTACTTTAGGAAGCAAATGAGAGCTTTTGGTGATGGACTTCGTAGTTTTGAACAACGGTCAAGTCACAAGGACAACACTTGTCAAAGTACCCCACTCTCCAAGTTGTGATTTCATACAATATCAGCGTGAGAACTTTGAACCTCGACAAATTTAACGGGCATCCACCCCACTAGATGGTGCGTTTTGAGGACTCGAACCTATGGCTGAACTTCAACAACTCCAGCCGTAATATGTGCAATTGGAAAACGTTTTGTAAGAAACAACCCTCCTTAACATATATTTTTGCCATGATATATTACTAAATAGTTTTCTATTTTGTAATCGTGAAACTTGAGATTGCACTTGGTGTTTTAAGTCCGATAAACTCCAGGGACACTCGCATGTCATTAGCGAGAAATCTCTACTGTACAGAAGATGAACAAAAAAAAAGACGCGCATCCCTTAGAGATTTAGTACCTGCCAAAAACGGGCGAGAAAACTTGACAACCTGTCAACTGGCAAAAGAATCATGATCTGCTGCTGTAAATCCTTGTCAGGTGTTGGCAGCTCTTCTGTACTCCACTTTTTTTTCTGATTTCTTCTTCTCGGTTATTATTATTTGCCCGTGGTTTCTTGGATGTTGTCTTCTTTTCTTGAAAGGATGAACGAAATCTGTTATTTGAGCGTTGCCATTTTTTCCCACTGGTATTAAATATCGAATTTTAAAAACACTTATCTTGTGAAGTATAGGTTTTCCTTGTTTTTTGTTTTATTTAAAGTGGGAAGCAGAAAGAGAGAAAAGAGTTATCGAAAAAGCAATTATGTTGCTATGGTAACTGGGATTTTGGATTTTAAACATCGTTTATTTTAGTTTCAGTTTAAAATTCTACCTTTTTTTGTGGTCGTGCGGAGATAAAAATGCCCCCGCAATAGAGAGAAATTAGTAAACATAGAATTGTCTCAAAAGAGACATAAATATGTTCTGGAATTTTTTGGAGTTAATCTACAAATTGAAGTGAAACAGTTATGATTTAACTACGAGAAAAGAAACTATTCTATTTTCAATTTCAATGACCATTAATTTTCACTTTTATATCTCAAGATTATTTGCTGTGATTAAACAATCGATTCTGATTGTTTCGGAACCTTTTTGCCCCTTAAGTTCTTTCGAAGAACAAGTCTGAATCCTTTTGAAGTAAATTAATGTTTGAACTGATCTTAGGATGAAAGGAAACAATTCAAATTCTTTCTAAGTGCTCTTCAGCTGAATGAATAAAATTACAAATTAAAATTACTGAAAACACAAGGGGTTGCTTCCAAAAAAAAAAAGTGGAAACGTCCTTATTTCTAAAGAAAAAAAAGTAGACTATTCACATTTCTTTAAGGTATAATGCTTCCTGTACATCCTTTGTTATAAATTGAATTGCTTTTAAAATTTTATTTAAATTGGCATCGTTTTGAGATGCCAATATTGGCGATGAATCCTTACTTTTAAACTCTGCCCCAAATTCAGCGATGACAACACATAATCTAGAATCTCAGTCAAATGATTAATAACCACACAATTTAACGATTTTGATTGATTGTTTATAAACGTAACACTTCCATGCCAACGAGGGCAATTGGCCATGAACCTCGTAATTTAGCTCATGGTCAAGAGACAATGACAAATAACTTGAAACGAAACAAGTTGGCATTAATGCTAAGTGGAAAAGAATCAACAAACATCCTGTCTTATTCAAAATTCACACGATAGGCTACACTCTTAACGCACCTGAAAAGTCTAATACCGGTTGATTCAAAAATAATGTGACCAATTTCAGAGCATCATAAATTCTTTTAGAATTAAGTTACTTATACGAAATTTTCAATGTGGTTTCCTTTAGCATAGCACACTTTTCGCAAATGTTTAGGCCAAGCTAAGAGAACTTTTTCGACCATTTTGGGGTGGAGAATTTTCCAGCTTACTCTTTGATTGCGTTTTGAAACCCTTGAAATGTTCTTACTTTACATTTACTTAATTTTTTTCTTAAGTATCCCCATAAAAAATAATTGCAAGGAGCCCAGTTAGGGGACGATGGTAGTCATTTCTCAGGAGGAAAAAAAAATTTTTATCTTTTAGTTATTTTATAATTGATTTTGCAGTATAACTTGGGGGTATAATCTTGTTAAAAAACAAAGTTTCCTTGAAAATAAAGATGTTTTTCTTTCTTTGACCATGGGCTTTAAAATCTTATTCTGATAATATTTAGCATCAGTTTTAGCCTTTGGTTCTACAAAAAATGGTTTTGTTAAGCTTTGAGAAATTTTCCTCTCTATACAACATCTGATGGCCAACTTTCCATTAGCAAAACAGCAGAGTCTCTGCGACATTTTTCGCAACAGATATATTATGTCTTTGTTTTGGCAGTTGTGAATAACAGATGAAACAGTGCTTCATACGAGGTTATCCATGTTTTGTATCTACCTTTACGGAACATTAAAAACCGAAGCCAAGAACATTTTCTTCGTTTTTGGACGACATTTGCAGATATTTGATGACAGAGTCGTTTATTACCTTTTATAAGATCAATTTTCTTTATCTGATGACAAATTTTGATTGCGATACCTGTAGTTTCTTTGCTTAAGTTCCTTAACGCAGAGGATTTTCCAAAGTCATAAGTATTTACAGTTTCTTTTTTTTTTTTTTTTTCTTCTTCCCCAAGGACTTTCTTTTGTCCACATTTTTTTCCCTGGGGGTTTTAATAGTCAGGAAAATCTTATTTCTTTTCAAAGTTTAGATAGTAATACATTAGAAAAATGTCTTTTCTGATTTTTAAATGCTTTATGTATAACAGAATTTGAACAACCATCCGTCAAAAGCTTTGAAATTACATTTCGGGTTTGAGGATCTAATTTCAGGGTCAAAATTTACTCCCGCTAATAAAAATAGTTAGATTGATAATTTAAACGTTTCATTTTTAAAATAAAACTTGCAGTAAAGCTATTCAAATTTATCATAAATAGTTATATGCTTTGAAAATTCGTAACACTAATATTGAATCAACCTGTAACGGAGTACAACCTTTCCCATTGAAAGAAAACTCTTTTTTTGCTCTGGACAAAAAGGACATGTCACAGTTAAAAAGAAATCCAATTTATTCCAATTTAAACAAATAAAAAAAATCGGTTGCCAAATAACTCGTTAATTTTGGGGTTTTTCGTTAAATAGGGGGATTTTGGCTTCATTTTAATCGAGGAAGAAGAAAAATTAAACTCGTTAAATAGAGGTTTGGTAAATCGGGGTCCGACTGTGTTTAAATTTTTTTCCGATATTGGTTTCTACTCTTTTGTCCCCGTCCTTATTTAACGCGAACTTGACGTATTAAATTCACTCCTGTATTACGGCCAGCATTTAAGTTTATTACACTTTTCTCAATTTTGCAGCTCCGGGGGTGAAAGAGATACTAGAAAGGGATTGTGGTCAGTAATTCCCCATCCATCTCATGGTCACCACCATTCTATTCTAGTGACCATGATATCCGTCACTAGACCTGATTGGAACCATTCATACCGTGTTATACTCGCATTGTTGCTTTCACAAAAACATTTACTTTTTTCTGAAATGGTTTTTAGACCAAAATCAATTTTGAAATTTTCTTGATCTGGGCAAATGCTTATTTTGCATTGCATCTCTCTCTCTCTCTCTCTCTCATCATATTTTCTTTTCATGAAAGAGTTCGATGATAACCTTTAAAATAGAACTTGTGACACTTGACTTTTCACTAAAATTATTTTGTCACGGTAGATCCATTCATATTAGGTATTTTTCGTTAACTTTATGTGTATTAACTATTCAGTAAACGATTCGAAAGGTCTCCAGTGAAACTGTACGAGTGAATCGCGATACGGTAAAAATATCATTTCTATAAATTGCTTTAATTTTTTTGTACTTTTTATTTTTCGTTTTCACACTTTAATTTAAAAGTACATTTAAACATGTTAATTATATGCAATGCATTTTAAATTAAGCGATACATTATTATTTGATGTTTTTAAATATTTACAAGAACGTTATATGAGACATCGCTTTCTTCTATGCAAAACTATATTAAATAATATTAATAAAAATTTATGAAAAAAACTATTAAGAAAAGTAAGTAGGCTAAAAATTTTCAGAATATCGATTTTGAGGATTCTGAAATCTTCAATTCATGACCTTTCCAGTGATATAACATATTTGCTATTTTTATAAATTAGAAGTATGTCAAAATGACTTTTAAAAAATAATCAGCTGACATGCCACGCCTATTTTGAAATATAAAAAAGTAAACACCGACCTTTTTAAACCAGGGAGGCACTTTCAAAGACTCAAATGGTTTTATTTATTCATACGCAGTTAACTGTAGAGTAATTGCAAATATTTTGCTTAGTCTATTTGTTTTTGGAGCGAAGCTTGCATGCATTTCGTAGTATTTAATTTTTAATTTAATTCGTATTTGAGTATTAATGCTAATTAAACAATAATAATGTAAAGAAATCATGAGCAAAAGAAAGGAAAATTCACAATTTGAATGTGAGTTTTCTTCTTTAAAATATGTGTGTGCTAATGACCACACGATAGAAGTGTTAACTTCAAATTTTGTAATGTTATTTCAGAGATTAGTGTGGTGAATAAAAAACTAGGGGATATTAGTATTGTCGTACAAAATTATTTATTCATTAATATTATGTATAGGAGAGAAAACTTAGACATTTGTTTGTGTCTGTGTGTGCATTCACTGCACAAAATAAGATTCAAAATGTAAATAATACTATCTGTTGAAAACTTTTTTCAGCATTTTGTTATATTCTTAAAGTTTTTCTCTCTAAACTGCTTTGTTAAAAATAAAGAAAACTATCAGTTTTCTTTATTTTTAAAAGATGTCTATTTTTCTGCACATGCTCCAAAAACCTCAAAGTGGTCATTTCTGTCGTAGATTTATTACAGTTAATTATCATTGGCATTTGGTGATTTTAGCAATTATTTTCGTTGCATTTTTATGGTTCCTTGAAATGGAAAAAATAATGCCTTTTTTTAAAATATTTTATGTGCAAAAAAGCAGAAAAATTGAAAATTTTCAAAATTATGAAATTTCATAAATTTTTTACAGAAGTTATACAATATTCCATTTCAGTCTAACTTGGCAGCTTTGAGAAAGATATTCAATGTTCCAATCTATGTGAAAAATAACATTTTTTTTTTGGAATTTAAATCCAAGAAAATCCATAGAAATTTGTAAAAAGTGTAAAACATTGTAGAGATTGGGATTTTAATAATATATTTCAATTTAATCCCATGTTAAAAGCCTTTATTTTTTAAACAAAGTTAATTAATACAGTCAATAGAGCAACGTCATGCAATTCCAGTTTGGCTGAAAGCTGATATTCGACGTCAAATTTTGTCATTGTAACAATAACATTCTTACAACAATGACGAAAAAGCCGAATGAGCATTACAAACCCGAACGTGACGTTCATTCAAGTTCACTCTCCAGCAAAACGCGTTTAAAGAAGTTACTAATAACCGACTATTTTTTAAACAAAGTTAATTAATACAGCCAATAGAGCAACGTCATGCAATTCCAGTTTGGCTGAAAGCTGATATTCGACGTCAAATTTTGTCATTGTTGTAAATCTTTTTTGTTGAAGAACTTTACATTGTTACGGAAAATTCCGATCCATTGTTATGAGCGTTACAAACCCGAGTGTAACAATGCTTGGTTTCTTAAAACGCATCATTCAAGTTCACTCTCCAGCAAAACGCGCCTAAATTCAAAAATATATGCATTGAAGCATTTTCACTTTATGTTTATAATATGGCTTGTTCTTTTACTGCTGATAATATAACAAAATTTAACAAAATGCATCAGAAATAAGGAGTAGAACCTGGTGAATAAGCTGTAAATGCGATGAAATGTCTCGATATGGAAAGTCTAATGAAGACAATATGTGCATCGTCTGCACAATCCAAAGAGAATTAAACGAAAAAAGACAAAAAATAAAGGAAGGAAGTAATATTTTTTTAAAATTAGGCAAAAATAAAGCAGAATTTTTAATGAGGTAAGATTGCATTTACTGTTTCCTAAAAATTATATTTTTAAAAGTGCGAAAAATGAAATTTTTCTAAATTTTCTGTATGAATACACTGCAAGGGTACATTATACATTCCTTATGTACACTTGTGCATACTCAAGTGAGATTTTTGAAATATTACAAAAACATTTAGCTGAAGAGTACATGTCGTAACAATTTTAAATAAATTCATAGTGATGATCAATAAAAGTTTGTTTTTGAAAAAACTAAACAATATATTTGAAAAATCTCACTACAGAGTGAATATGAATGTCTATTTATTGTATAGACAAATTTTTAAGCTTTAGCATTCAAAAGTTTCTCCATAAAAGGTACATAAAGATAGCTCAAATGCGATGCCCTTTGTCGTTGCACACGAAGCTTATTAAATACATAAATTTCATGTTTAAAAACATAAAAACAGTTTTATTTTAGCTGTTTCAGAAATCATTTGTTCAGTCTAGAGAAACTTTTAGAAATTATGTTTGCATGTGAACATACAAACCCTTAATGAAACCTTTCGAAATGTCATATAATCATGCATTTCCAAATACACACCCAAACCATATTGATACATTTTCATATTATACTTATTATGCTTTACGGTCAACTTTGATGTGGGTAATGCATCAAAGCTGAAAGTTCTTCAAAGAGTGATACAGAATTTGAGGAAAATGATGTATATGCTACAAAATATCTCCTTCGACAAAAACTGAAAAATGCTATGTATGTATTTTCTGGGTAATTTAAGTAAAATAGGAAACAAAAAAGTGTTAAAATAAATATAGAAGAAACTAATGTTTAATAAAATGGGACAAATACATGTTGTAATTCAGAGTTTTTGTGATGAAGTGACATTTTTTATATTAAAAATACAATTTTCTCAAAATGTTTTTAAAAGGGCGTGTACCTTTTTCTCAGAATCTACTGTATAACTATACCTACTATTTCCCCTCATATTACTGATATATAACTGAATTGAGCTTTTTGAGATATTCCCAAAATATCTGGTTAGAGACTAGATATCGTGACAAAAAATGACAACTTTCAAAAAATTCACAGTGATGTTACATAAAAGTATGTTTTGAAAAAACTAAACAATATATTTGAAAAGTCTCACATCAGTATAAATGTAAAAGTCCAATAAATATACAGGCAAAATTTTAAGTTTTTATATTTAACAGTTTCTGAGAAAAAGGTACACAAAAAAGCTCAATTTAACATTGTCGGTATAGGGGGTAACGACTTCTCTTGAGAGACAAGATCAAAACTGTTTGGCATTTTTTATACGAAGAATACTAGGTATAAAAATTTAAAACAAAGGAAATAGTATTTAAAATGTTTATAAAACAAAACCACGATTTACAAACCATTGAAAAATTCGAATTCGGATAGTGATTTTATTTGACTTTTACTTCTTTTTTTTTTAATAAGTAATTCATTCAAAAGACCCAAAAAGTTAAATGATAAGCATGGCTAATTGAAAATTTTAAGAAATCCGTTTTTTTTAACTACTTTTTTTCTGAAATTAGCGGATCTGTATATAAACCTAACCCCTAACTTTAACTGCAAAAAAAATTTCCCAAACTTTCGGCTTCTGCACGGCAGTATACGTAAATTTACACACATAGAGAAGTTTCCGAACATTTAATTAGTGCAAAAAAAAATATGCCTAAATGAGAGAGAGAGATGAATTGCAACTTCTTCTAATTTAGTTTATCGAATAAATTTTCGCTTAAATTTATAAAAGTTTATTACCTTTCATTCATACTCCACTTTAATTAATAATCTTACCTTCTGCTACAATAAAAAAAATGCTAGTTTCAAAATAATTTCAAAATTAATTCCGCTTCGGAATCGTTTGATGAAAAAAATATCTCTTTGAAGAAAAGAAAACATATTTTAAACAAGTTTTAGAATTTAAATGAACGCTTAAAATATTTCCTAACGCATATATACTAATGGAAAAAATTATTATTGAATAATCATAACGTTTCGGCAAATTTTATAATGTACTAATAAATTAAAAATACAGAATAAATAAAAGAAGTAATTAATGAAAATAAGTATACAAATAGAATAAAAAAGTTACAAATAGAACCTAAAGATAAATAAAAGAGCATGAGATGATATGAATGTTTTTTCTTTCAACAAAAATTCTTAAAAAGTCAAACAAATTTTAAAGTTAAACTAAACTTAAATAATTAAGTAATAATTATAAACTATTAATTATTATAAATCATATATACTTTATACTTAAACGTTATAATTTAATTACTATTGATTCTTTTTAAATGTAAAGTTACGTATTCCTACTTATAGTTACTCAAATTCTTTAACATTACAACTACTATCTTACAAAAGAAGTTGTTTTGCTTTTTTTTTTTTTTTTTTTTTTTTTTTTTACTTTTGCCATCAAGTAATCTAAATATTTTTTTTTCGTTTCATTTTTCAAATTATTTCAATTTCTTATTTCCGTTTTCCTTTTTATTTCGCTTTAAATTTCTTATTTCCATTTTGCCATCCAGAATTAATATTTTTATTTCCGTTTGCCATCACTATATAATTATTTCTTTTTTTTCCGAATTGCCATCGAAGGTATAAATTTCTGTTTTCCGTTTTGCCAACACAGCTTTAAATTTTTTCTCCCGCTTCTCTATTCCTTAAAAAAAAATGAAATTGCCAACGCAGCAATGAATTTATTTCTTCCTGTTTTATTTGCAGAAATACAGTTTTTTTTTAATAAAACAATTATGTTTATGTTATTAAACTACATCGTTTGCAATTCATTTTTTTAAAAACTATAATCGCGAATTAAAATTTGACTTCTTCTCTTTTGTTTTTTGCTCTTGCTTAAATTTGTTTTCTGAATATGAAAAAAATTGCTTAGTTAAATTTTATTGTTATTTTTGCAAATAATTTTTTCTTAAAGTAAAGCTGGTAAGTGTGGAAAAAAGTTTGCTTTATTATAATAAATTAACAGATTGTCTGAAGAGATGATTTTTCGTATTTCACATTCTTCTTCAGTTAGAATTCTTTTTTATTGCTCATTTTTAATAATTGTTCTGCAATGAAATACAGCGGTCAAGAATAAATTTTTATAACTATAATCGCAAATTTAAAATTTTTTTTTTTATGCTCCCTACATTATCATCTGTGATTTTGTCTGTAGGAGAAAAATTGCTTCATAAAATGTATTGCTTATTTTTGCCAATTATTTTTATTTTTTCTTTACAACAAAAAGCTTTTTACTGCAGAAAATTTAACTTTATTGTATTAATTTTATAAATTAATAATCTCAAGAGATGAGATTTACTTTTTACGACCTTTATTAGGTGTGTGTGTGCGCGCGTGTGTGTGTGTGTGATTTTGATTATTGTACTTCATAGGTGAAATACAATAGAACAAAATGGTTTTAAATAACGAAAAAAAATTCAATTTTTGAAGTATAAAATTGTGTTTATAATTTACAGGCACGAATATTGTAGATCCGTAAGGCGGACTGAAAGAGAGAGCATGTTTTCAGGTTTTGCTTCCCTCTGGAAATCTAACTTTGTTGAAGATGTGGCATTACAGAAGGTCATTCACACTTTATGGAAACACTTTGGTAATTTATTTTATCGTTTTCCGGCAACTTCAGAATAATCATTTTTTAAATAAAAGATTTATTATGAAAATAGCTTCTAAAATTGATAGACGGCTCGAAGGTTACGTAACTGCACTTTCCGAAGAAAAATATTTATATCAACAAACTATAAAGCAGCGTACAAGTCTCGGTTATTGCATTTTTTAAAAAAAAAAGGGTATTCATAATTTATTAAATCTGAAAAGAAAAAAAACGTCTTGCTGAAAGTAAAAATGAAAACATGACCTCGAAACCTTATCCTAAGACTGTCCGAACACGGGCAACCATCAAGAATTTGAAGTCTCTGATCCTAAAAGAAAATTCACCGACTCAAATATTCATTGCATCAAAACGAGGAATGGCTTATGACACTGTAAGTAAAATGATTCATAAAGATTTTTAAAGTTAAAAAAGATGCTTAAAACTAAAATTCATCTGCTTTTACCAAAATATATTACTGAAAGAAAAACAGACGGTAGAAAATTATATGAAAAACGGAAAATTGTGGTACACTTGATGAACCATGGGTGACTGTAATAAAAGATCAATTTTCTATAGCTCAATTGACGGGAATGACCGTTCGAAATGACATCGTGAGTTTATAGAAGAATTCCCAAAGGGATTCATGATAGTTGCAAAATTTTGTTACAACGGCAAATTAAAAACGAAAAAAAAGTCTCAAACAAAGCCAAAATTAATTCACTATACTATAAGCAGGATATTTTAAAACCAATTTTTGACGAAAAAATTCCAGTTTTATATGGAAAGGACATCGATCACGTTTAGCTTCATATGGACAAAGCCTCTTGTTACACGTCTAAGTGAACTGCCGCTTATTTACCATATATATATATATATCAGAAACAGGAATAAAGTGTATCCTATTTGATGAAATACATGTAAAATCACCTGAAGCTCCTCCAAAAGACTTTTATGCTTTCAGTTTATTGAAACGAGCCTTATGAAAGCGGCATCCAAGAACATTGAACAGAAAATGGTTGAAGAGAAAAAGAGTAAAATTGGTAAGGCAGTATTAAAAAAGAAGAAGTTTACTTTCGTGGAATATTCGAGCTAGAGTTATTGCCAAGAATCACAGCAATCAGATAGAAGCTACAAAAAAAAGGCATTTATAGATAATAGTTAGCTATCGTTCCCATATAAAATGAACGACCATCTGTATTATAATTATTGTGTAAAAACTTTGCAATGTAAATCGGTTTGAGTTGTTGTATAATATTTTATGTGCACTAAGACTTCCTCAGATCATCCCCTTCAACTAATTCTTTCCTTCCCATTTGTTGCATTCGAAAATTGGTTTTTTCTATACTATCGTAACATTTTAGAAATCTTGCTTAGTAAGAAATAGAAGATTGGGTCTCGTACCGGAATACGAATTTGTTAAAAAAGGATTTTGTAATTTCTTATTCTTGTTCAACTGCCATTCATGTTCAAGCGATCATTTTCCCCAAAAAACTGCTTCAAAAAAAGGCACACATTTTTATTGTTTATAACTAAACACTAAATTAATTTCCGCCTTCGCCAAAAAAAAATTGACGAATGAAAAGCATTTTAGTACCATAGACAAACAGCATCACTTTTTCAAAATACTAGCACTAAATAATTTACCATCATCATATCTGGCAAGATAGCCCCTCGTGGACCAGTGCCTTAAAAGATTCCTCCATAGTGACCACTTGTTCACTTTCGTTCTCCAAGTTTTCTCGTTTATAATCCCAAAGTCTGATTCCACTGAGTCTGTCAATATCACGCTTGATCTGCCACGCTTCCAAATCCCAGTGACTTTGAAATGCAGTATCTTTTTGACAACTTTATCATCTGGTATTTGAATTATATGGGCCATCCAATTCATTCTGTTTATTTTTATGTATTTAATGATGTCAGGTTATTTATAAATTCTATATAATTCAAAATTGTATCTTTTTCTCCAGTAATACGAAAACAATGGCTTCAGAAATAATACACCATAAGAAATAAAAAGAATCGCAAATCAAGGAAAGAAAGAAAATATATATATCAGTGCCGGTACAGCGTGCGGGCAAACCAGTCGCGGCCAACTCTGGATATCACGTACATTGTACGGGCAACCCGCTTAAGGGGTTAAATGTTGTTGAAAGTATGCTTGTATTTATTTACAGGTAAATGCATTTCTTTGATCTACAACAGTAGAATTCAACCCTTTAAATTTATTTTATGCATTATTTTATGTCTGTAATCTTTTGAAGTATGGTATTTCTTAAAGCAATTTCCACAACGCTAAAAAAAAAGGATGTCTTTCGCGTGTTTCGCAAAATTGAGTGGCTGTCTTCCTTCCGCCCTTAGCTTTTCTGTTTCAAAAGACCATAAAATCGTTTTTTCTTCATTCATGATGAGGTACTCAAATGTGTAGTTTTGCATCTAGTCGATTGTCCACATATGATGTTGAAGGTCATCCATGTTTTTTACTGCTTGTCTGTATTCTCACGCAAAGAAAATAACTTATTTAAGTTTAAAATGTGCATGAGTTGGTGTTACCACACCATCATTACATTTCACCCACAGTTTTTAGTAAATTTACTATCACAATCATTCATGTTTCCATAATCTATTATGAATCAGAAAACTGGCGTATGTGTTAACTGAATTAGACAAGGAGAAATAAATTTCATTCACAGCTTGAAATCACAAACTGTATTGATAAAGGGACAAAGCTTGGTAAACCGTTGATAAGTGAGACTTTAACTTCTTAAACTTTCGATTGCCACGCCCCCCCCCCTTTTTGTTTCAGCGTGACATCGTGGACCCCCAAGATTTGAAACATCCCTTTTCGACTTAATATTCTTGATCAAAATACAAAATCCAGTTTAATTTTTTTTATCGGGGACGATTTGGCGACCTAGTCTAGGACGGCACGTGTTTCAATTTTTTCACGAGGCTTTTTAGATTTTACAAGAGAGGGAAATCTCACCGTTACGTGAGAGACTCTGCGCACTCCCTAGAAATGCGCTACAGAACTTCAGGGGTCCGCGGAAGAACCGCTGATCTACTAGTGTTCTCATTTCCAGCATGGCATACGGATGTAAAAGGTCATAAATTATGTTGTATCACTTTAGGTCTTATTTTCTTAATGGAGATTTAATATGAAAATTTTTTATAAATGTAGCTTCCGGCTACACGAACTTCTTCACTGAAAGTAACAAAATGCAATGTAACACAACTAAAAAAGCCAGCGATATGAAAAACAAAAATGAAAATACTAGTTCGATCAAGGTTTACAGAATAAATTTGCACTTGGATGTTGTGTCTGCTAGTTAGTGAATTAAAAAAAGAGAAGCAAAATAGGTTTCTAAAAGTTGAACAATATATTTTAAGGAATAATGAATACATAAATAATGTTGACAGTGTCCAATTATAATAAAAAATAACAACAAATAAAACCTAATGTTAAAATTTATTTTATTATTTTATAAGCTTAGTTCCTTAACTAAATACACATTGGATTGATGAGTAATTTTACATAAATTTCCTTAAGAAAAGGGTAAAATTCAAATGTATTAAAGGAAAGAATGTGTGTGGCAAAATTTTAACAAAGAAATAGAATCGTTTTTTTTTTTTTTTTTTTACATTATTTGCCAAGAAATAAAATTTCTTCATTTAATCCTGAGCTAAGAAGAATGTCTAATATTTTTTCTGTTTCTAAAAAAATAAAAATGAGTGTTGTTTTTTTTTTTTTTTTCATTCTTCGTTTTGTACATTAAACACACACACAAAAATTGTGCGTTTAATTCATTTTATGAAAGAAAACTTTCAATTCGTTTATCCAAAATCAAAAAAATATTCAAATTTTGAGAGTATAAGCAAAAATTTATTGAATTACAATAAAAATACTAAGACAATATGAAAACTCTTATTTCAACTTTAAAAATTAAATTCTGTTAATCATAAACAAAAGCTAAAATATACAGTATTTATGAGTTACAATTGTTATACATAATAATATTAAAAGCATTCTGAATTTTTTTTTTGGCTCGATAAGATTACAAATTTATCGATTTCACATAAATTTTTGAATAAACTAGAAAATAAACTTGAAAGATGTTTTATTAGTATCATTTTATTAATTATTTTTTGATGATACTGTCCTAAAAAATTTTTGCGTTAATTATTTCTGAATTATGTACAGAAAAAGAAAGAAACAAAATACTAAGTCTTAAGAGAATCCTTAGTTAAGATATGATCTAACTATACTTCTACAAGAGTTAAAAAGAGAGATTGTAGCAGAAAATGAAGTAAATTAATCTTTATCTTTTTAGTTGATAAATATTCTATTCTTTAAACACTATTAACAGGTCAAATGACAAATAGCAATGACTAGTTTCTTAATATTAGCTCTGATGATTTCAAAGTGAGGAAAATTTAATTTAAACAAAAGATTGAATGTTGAGTCAAGAGTAATGAACAAAGGTTTTATTTTAATAAATTCTTAATTATCAAAGAATAAAATCATTTATGATTCTACTATTAGGCCTTTTTGAGTGAAAAATAATCTAATTTTAGCAATTGCAGGACCGCAAACAATGATTTAATGATGACTGAATATGATAAATTGCTTAGAACGTATATAATAATATGTGCTAAAAATAATTTAAAGAATGATAGACTCTTTATGAGAATAACTGAACATTTTTTCGATTATATGAACGATGTAATCCCTAAATGAATTTTTCCGAACTTTGTGATGGCCCTCTAAAAAATAATCTAAGAGAACTTCTCATATTCTGCATTCTACACTAAATTTTTTAAAAAAAACTTTGTAGTAATAAAGAATGCAATTATTAGCGAAAACAAAAATCTTCTATTGAAAGGCAAAGCACGATCGCACAACGCTCGTTTCAATCTTTAATAAATTTACGAAACTGTTATACTTATTTTACAGTTTTTTTATTTACAGCTATCGATTATCCAATGGCAACAATTTGATTCTTGATTACGACCAATGTATATATAGTTCGAAAACTTAATAGTTATACTTATGACTTCATTCACAAGCTTTCAAAAAGATTAACAACATGATTTAAAAAGATTTTTGCTACAAAATAAAAATATTAAAGAATTTTTGATAAACCAGTCAAACACAGTCTCATCGGAAAAGGGTTTTTTTTTTTACTTATAGATCTTAACTACTGTTGAACAGTATGTTAGCACTGATCCCTCATTTTTTTCTTGATTATTAAGATAAACTATCTATTATAGGAGAATTTTATTAAATTATTATTTACTTTTCATTGCAATACACAAACATGTAAAAATTCTGCATGAAAAACTTTCCAAGAACTTCTTCCGGAATACTTTACTCTTTGTTTCAGCATCCTATAGCTTGAGGATTGATTTTTTATCGTTCTGAAATATAGTCTAAGGAATAACTAAAATATCCATAAAAGAAACTTCGCTCGCGAACATTCATTATAAACATTAATTCATTAAAATATTTTTGTTCATTACTTTCGGCACAACTTACTAATTATTTTATGCCGCCTGTAATATTTCATAATTGCTTAAAAACAACATATATTTCTCCTCTTCTATCTGGCTCAGTTGGCAACCTTCCCAGTCAAAAAGATCGCTGAAAAAAAGCACATTCTTCACTTCTTCACCAGCTTGTTCTTTTTCACTTCACTTCACTCCGGTTGGAAAGGCTGCGTGTGTCCGTGAGCTCCCAAAGGTACGAATTCCCTGCATCCCAACACTGCAAAGAAAAGTTTAATAACTGAAGTCGTAGCAACGAACTGATGGCAGGTATACATAAAGGTACAGATTCAGATACATAAAAACATATTTTCGAATATACCGCCTCGAGGTTGTTTGGGACGTATGCTTTTTAACTTTTATTTTCCTGACACTGCGTGACATTTGGAATTTATTTGTTGGAAAACTATTTCAATAAAAAGTTTGCAACTGACTGTAGAAAGGGAAAATTTTGAAAAGATAATAAAAAGTTTTCCCTTATGAAAAGAAGTTGGTGAAAAATAAGTTTTATAAGCTTTGGTGTAAAGAAAGATTTGGAAATGCAAATGGCGCATCCGATAAAGCTTTATTCATGCTTCGGAGTACGTAAATGAAGTTTTTAAGTAAATGCAAAAGAGGATATTAAGGAAATATACGGAAAATCTTTTTAGTACCAGTAAATGGGGAATTTATGCATGGGGGAAGCGTTCTTTCCAGCCTCATTATGGGAATAAAATGCAGCATTTTTGGAATTCCTTTCTTCGATTTTATAAATAGCGCCGTTACATAACACCTTTTTTTTCCACTGAGGTATAGAAAAAATATATTTTTGCTGCTAATGTTCAGAGAGAATATAAATGTTCTGAAATATGGAATAACATTGAAAAAAGTTGCTAATATATACTTTTATTAAAAGTTGATTGTCGTATTTTTATGCACTTGGTGTTTAAGATCTCAAAGATGCATTTTAAAATAATTTCCAGTCAAATGAAAATTTTTCCTGAATATTATAACAATAGTTTTTTGACGTAAAGATTACTAAATGAATTTAGATTTAATATTTATATTGTATGCCTAAAACTGACCAGTGTCATGTTTAGTAATATATTTTAATAATATCCATAGTGGGAAAATAATTACGCAAAATAAGATCATATGAATATTCTACATTAATTATTGAAGATATCTTTTTAATTTTTTAATGCTTAATGCTTTAACGATAAAGTGTATTATAACGCTGAAACACAGTCGTAGCAAGTTCAAAGTGGGCCCTGTATCAAAATTCCTTAGGGACCCCTTTTTGGAAAAAGAGATTGCGTTAATAAAATTAATTTGAATAAGTCAAAACATTACACATGTTGGGGCTCCGTATCATTTATACGACTGATATGGTGGAAGCTACGCCCCTATATTGAAAGCATTTGAAGAGCTTTAGATTTCAGTAAAAAATAACTCACCTTAAACTTTCTAAATGGACAAATATATAAAATCTATTGTATTGAACGTGTGAATAATGTGGGTTTTTTTTATATAAATAATGATAAAGAGCCAGTGTTAAAATGCAGGGCTTTTCTAAATGAATATCAAAGTTTTAACGCTTTCATGTATTTATTACATGTTCCTTTTTGTATAACTCATACATCGAATGAAAGACGAACTGAAACAGTTTTGTTTGCTGGCATGTGTGCGCATACGCGCGAAACGTATGTTAATTTCCCTTCCCCCCTTCCCCACAGATCAGCGTGCCAGTAGAAAAATGGCGACTAGTGAACAGAAAGCGTTTTGTGTTCCACAGTTTGCAAGGACAGAAACTGCTATTACTGTGCAACGAACGTTCCGGTGGACACCTCAGTGGACATGTGAACCCTTATAATGCGCGCATCTGGAGCTTATAAAATCTTTACGAGGTGCTAGAATCGCAACGAGACTCACCTAAATTGAATGTTTTTTGTGCCATGTCTCGGTGAGAAGTGTACAGGCCTTACGTTTTCGGAGAACCAACTGTAACTAATTCTGCCTATCTTGATGCTCTACAACCATGACTATTTCCTCAATTGAAAGAAAGGGAACCAGATGAATTAGTTGATGAATGAATCAATTGGTAATGTCAAATAAAACTTACAAATGTTTCATTTGGCAGCAGTAGCTGGAGGGTTCAATGGAGCCCTTAGTCCTTGTTAGGACTCTAATCTCCTATCATTGATTTATGAGTGACTGAAATGAATTCTATTTTTGCCCATGTAAAGAAAAATAATTGAAATGAGAAATTTAACTATTGTAGAATAATGAAAATGAAATACTTTCCAGATAAAATTACGTTAAAGTTAAATAAAAAGCTCTTTTAAGAGCTCCAAAACATGAGAAAAATGAAATCTGGAAGTGGGCAGAGCTATCCAAGCCAATCCGGGAGCAGCAAGCGTCCGAGGTTCCGTGGGTGAAAAATTAAACTTAGAAGAGAGAGAGAGATTTAAGTAAGAAATGAGAGGCAGCGATCTGATTGGCCGAGACAGGAGTTCGGCTAAATGGCCCTCCGCCTCACTGGCATCTCTCAGTAAGCGATTGGTTGAACATCACTGTACTCGACAATGGATTTCCCGCAAAGGGCCTCACGATAAAGCTTATTTCACATGGCCTCCATGTCATTTTTATCTGTGGGGGCTCATTAAGGATTGTGTGTATGTATATCCGCTACCATCTGACCTTCCAGACTTAAGACATAGAATTGAAACATCTGTTGCAAGAATTATCTCAGACACACTAAACAAAGTTTGGTGTGAAGTCGCCTATCGACTTGATGTGTGCCGTGTGACGAATGGGTATCAGTTACTCTTTCATTTGATGTATGTGTGTGTGAATTGTACTTGTAAGGTATACATAATAAATACTATAAAGCGTTAAAACTCCGATATTCATTTAGAAACCCCGGTATTTCGGTATTTTTTTATCTTTTAGTTTTAGTTTTGAGTGCACATTTTAATAGATAACAATTTCGTAAATGTTTTTAATATCTCTTAAATGCATATATCATGCATTTATTACATATAGATTATGTGCATGCGTTGTTATACAGTCGCCAAACAATATTCAGGCACTGTAAAACAAAAATTTATAAAACTCTAATGTGATGATTTAAGTGTCTAATAAAAACTTTTGGTAATATATAAAAATGGCAAAAATTCCATTTTAAAATATCAAACAGGTATAGTGAAAGTGTATACAATTATTATAGCTATCATGTAATTTCAGTGTTCAATAAAATAGTCTATAAAAATAGAAAATTCGAAGAAAAGAATGAAAGGAAAGTTTACCTTAAATGAAGATCAGAATCTTCACACTGTTCTTAATTTGCAAAAACTAAAGTTAACATTTTTTTTAAATACAGTATATTTTAGATTAAAAAGTGTAGATTCCTAACCAACAGTTTATATTTTAATTCCTTTTTATCTTGTGGCACACGACACATAAGGGAGAAAAACTATCGGCATTTTAAAAGTACTGAGGATCATTAAAATTGAAAAACGATTGAAATATGAGTGAGCAAAAAATTACAAATCAAGAATTTTCTCATAATTTCTAAAAAATATTAAATGAGATCTTTTGAATAAAAAGCAATAGATCAATCAATACTCGATAGTCTAATCTATTGATTATGCACTAATGATTATAAATAAATCCGTTAAAACTCGATCAATAAACAATGTAATAGTTATTTTATTGAAACAAAAATTCTTCGTAACCTCAATTTTAATACCCTTAACTGGAAGAAATATTGGTATTTCAGAAAATTAAGTTCGTAACTAAGCTATGTGTAATATTTTTTTTTTAAAAATTAATTCCTTTGCCAAATTTGGACAAAGAAGTCTTGAATAAGTAAGATAAACAATAAAAATATAATAAAAAGTTATTCAAAAATTTCTATAAAAAGTTGAAGACGAGTATGGTGATCTTACATATTTCGAAATGTTCAATGTCTTAGCAGCAGAAAAATGCTGGAACAAGTATATAAATTTAGGAGAGATTTCTATGCATTTAGAGATCAAAAACGAAGACATTTCTCACTTTCAGGATTCAAAGTTGATTGTCACGTTAACTTCTTCAGAAAATATCACGACTCGCATAAACACACACTATATCTAAAACTTCAAAGAAAAAAACTTGTATTTTAAATTTTTATTCGAAATTCTGGCTTTTGAAAGAAACTCCCACTATCGGAATCCGAACTTTAAAAAAAAGAAAGCTATTCTCAATTTCCAAATCTCAAAAAAAGAAAAAAAAACCATAAGAAAGATACAGTATCAAACACTTTTGTGAAATATAAAAAGGATTTCAGGAGCGATTTTTGTGTGTGTGTGTGTGCTTATCCGTTTCGCTGACTTCTGCGATATGGTAAATCTATTAAAGTTGTTTAGTCTTTTTCACAAAATCAAATTGGAACAAGCAGAAAAATATCTGTTGGATGTATTTTTGAAAAAACTTCATTTAGAATCCTCTGTTGGCCTACAAAAAATAGATATTGATAACCGAAAAGATAAAAACATCTCGATTATAAAGATGAGGAACTTAATTAGATATACACATTCTTGGGAAAGGGCTGTCACAATGAAAGAAACATACCAAACACAAAAATGAAACACACCCAAATAAGGTTAAATGATTTAGATGGTGTATTGTTCCCGCCACCGACAAATATTTCACCTGATGTAAAGAAGCCATCACACAATAATTAGAAGCAGTATCGTGTCAAACAATTAGCACCTCTAATAGTTTTTGGTTTGTTGTAAGGAATTTAAATTCTGTGTTACTTACATTTATATTTTAATAAAATGGCATCTATTTCCTTGTTTATCATTCAACCTCCTGATTATATTATAAATAATTATACTATATTAAATAATTGGCCATCTTTTCTAAGACATTTCATAGTTATTTAGCCCTTCCACTCCAAAAGGTTAGCAACCTCTGCTGTAGAAAGTTTCATTGCCAGATTTCAACCCACTAGTAAGATCATGTATTCGCTGTTAGAAGTATAAGATTCGTATCCATAAATTATAATTAATAATATTTTCATTTAGGAAGTCCACTGTGAAAATTGTAAAGATATTGCTCATAATTGCTAGCTGAGTCATTCTACAAACGTCAAATATATTGTTTTTAGCTCAATTTGGTCCCATAAATACATCTTTAAAAATTTATTACTGCTTTTTTTTGTTATGATACTCTCATCTTTTTTTACTTCTAAGTATGTGTGTGTGTGTATAAAAATTTGCTTACAATGAACGAATTATTATTCTAGATGTAGCGTTTCTCGTAATTGTAGTCTTAATTTTAAGCACCAGTATCTATCGTCTACTATTATGAATTAAATTGCTTGAAAATTCTGAAACTAATGAAAATATTTTAATTCTCCCAATAAAAGCATGCAAGTTGGAAGCTTAATGGTAATTTTTATCTCTTACATGAAAAGGGTAGTCTTAATTTTACTTCAAATGTAGAAAAAATACAATCCTAAAATTCGATAATGACATTATAATTGTAGACATATTTCATATTATAAAGTATACTTAACGCCTATTATGGAGCACTACTTTTGCGTAAGAACATAGAAGAGAACTGTATAACCAAAGAAAAACATTTCTCTGTTTCTACAACTAGACTGAGGATCAAAAAATAAGAAATAATAAATTCATACATAAATTGAAATCAAGTATAGTCTGGTTGCCAATTTTGCCTTTTTCATCTCATGTAACTAAGTACCTGAAACGCCTAAGGTGGAGAATTTCGGAAGATACATTGATTTCTTTCGAATGAAACAAACTGATAACTATAGATTTAAAAGAAAATGAAATGAGTTAAATCACATATTATTCCACCATATTATTCCGTTTCGATTAAAATTTTATTTAAAAACAAACAAAAAAACTTCTGGTTTTAAATATTGTTTTAAAATTATTTATTTCCAAAAAGAATGAAAAAATTTAACCTGACCCATGCTTAAATAGTACGATAAAGTTAGAATAAATACATTATTTTTATGCTATAAAAAATGTTAAGCTGCATAATCGCCAAACGATTTCCTATTTTCATGAAAGAATTCTCGGCATAAGTAATTTAATTAAAGAAATAGTTTAACTCATACCTGTTTTCTTTTTCTTATCGGTATTTTTGTATATATTCTTTATTGATAAACCCTAAATATGTTAGAATTTTTTGGAGTTGCAGATTACGCATATTTAGGATAGTATTTTAAGGGGGGGGAAAAAAACAATATATATAAAAATTATTAATTTTTCTTTACTTTCTCTCACTTAGAAAGAAAAAGAATTAATTAATAAATTACTTATTTAAAATTGTTACATGTAAGACGCTTTTACGATTGAGCCTAAGTGATAAAATGGCTCTGAATTACGAATGCCAACGGGCGAATTGCCTGTTGGCTATTTTATCAAATAAAAATTGCGAATTCACAATACAATTTTTTAATTTATGTTTATAAGGTGACTTTTTACAACTTCTCTAATAAGAAAGAGGGCGCTATTGCTCCAAAAAAAATTGTTTCAGTTAAACAGTTAAAAACGAAGTAATAAAATATTTTGTTCGGGACGGTGGCAACGATAATTCTTTTGATTCATTATTATTGAATCGATTGCTATGCGTTGTATTATCGTCTGAATTTATATTCTTATTGCAATTTCTATATGTGCGTAATGTAAGTATTAATCAGTAAACTGTGGGGGGAAGCGTTCTCCTTCTTTGGTATTTTCACAACAATCGCCAAATCTATCAATAACTCGCCAAGTTGACAACTCCGATTTCCTATGTGTCGCACGCGCTGAATTGGCAACCAGGTGCTACGTTTCATTTTTTGTCGCCAATAGGTTGCGATAATACGTAAGTACCCCTCCTTTTTTTGTCGTTTACAAATGCAAGATTCTATATACAAGCAATCAGATCTATCGATATATCGAACTATATCTTCGTATATAATTCATTTGCGTTGTATTCGTTAATATTTGCTTTTCATTTTGTTAGTACTAAAAAAGCGATCATCAATGCATCCATGAAAAGGAAATAACAAAACATCTTGCGTTCCCTATATTATTTTTCATCCCGCATCTCTGCCTATATTTTTGGATAGAGATGTTTAGTAAAAACTTGAATTGGAAGTTAATTGAACAAATCCTGATGATATTCCAACTAGAAAGGTTTCCCAAGCATATACCCGATTGTTCAATGTAAAGAACTAATGCCTCTTAATTAGTGATCGTAAACTTCGCAGCAAACTTTTGTAGTCCTGAAATTAGATTATTTTTAATTTCAATAATATATGTATAAAATACGAATTCATCATTCTCAAAGAAGGTAATTGGTAAAAATAATACAACTTCATAATTGTGGTCATATTTAGGTGCGATTTTTCAGGAAGCAGTAAATTACTAATGAATATATTAGAAGTTGAAAGTTACTTAATGGGTTCTCGTTCATTAAAACTCTTTAAAAATCCCTTTTTCTTTTTTTTTTGTATAATTTCACACAAGAAAAATCGATGGTGGATACATATAATTTGTACATATACCTGAATCCCATGCTGTTTTCCAAACATGTTTCTGTGGTTGAAATAGTCATTAGTCTAAAAGCTCGCTTCTGAACACTGGGGAATAAAGCTTACGTATTAATTTCTACGCAAAGTAGGTCATAAGTCAATTGTTCTACATAGGGTAATGAGGTTTGTAACTGAATCTAAAGTAGACGACCACTTTTATATCATTTTCATAATTGCCGAGCGGAAGCTGTCATAACTTTGGCTTTGAAGTGAGATGAATAAGTCACAATGGATGAGATGCCTGGCTATTTGAAATATTTGTGTATTATGTCTGTGGAAAAGAAACAGACTTCTAAAATAAAACAAAGGTATGCTTTCTTTTTTTTAATTTTTAGTCTACACTTCCGAGTGCCTGGTTAGGTATTGAAATGTGTCTGGGTTAAGTCTGTATTATTCTAGAGCTAAAATTAGTTGGAAAGTAAGGTAAAACAGCGATACAGTTGTTGACAATGGAAATGTAGAAAATTAACATTTTTCATTTTTAAGCATCACCTTAGAGACTAATAAGAACAAAATATTTCCTGAAGTTTTAGAAGACATAAATATAATTCTGGCCAATAGTTTTTTTTTTACTAGAAGTTAAATAATAACAACGAAAAATTTAGTTTAAATAAATACTAAGACGAAACTTTAAACAAAAGCGCCCTGAAACAAAATAACCAGAAAGCAGCGAAAAATTCGCATGCAAACATGTTTGGATTTAACATGTGAATGATTAAAATTTGGTTAAAGTAGTGAATGCAGTTGCTCCAGAACACCAAACCTTAGAAGTTTCCGAAATATAGCGAGGAATTCTATTTCAAAAGTATAACCACACATTTTCGAATTAGTTCTAGATATAACATTATTCCATCAATTCACAGTATGAATGTCTATCTACAAGCTCCGTATGAACATATGTCAACATTTATGAGAAGACGCTGTTAAAGAACTCAAACGGAAAAATAGTACAATATTTGAATTGAAGCAATGTCACAGTTCGGTATTGATAGCAATGTTTGAACTATGTCAGGACATAAGGAAAGAAGTGATCGGCCTAGAGAGATGATAGGACACCAGAATGATCAATAATCCTCATATTGGATTTCTCGACACCTGACATGTTATTATAAAGAAACCCATGGTGTAGACGGGACTGCAAGAATCACTGAACGATGCAGTGGCGTAACGTACACCCCCGCTTTGCGGGGGGCCAGGACAGTAGGGGGCCCAAAGTCTGACTGATGCCAAGTACATACCCTTTGTAAGCTCCGACTTAGAGCACAAAACCTGACTTTTCGGGGGGGCGGGGGCTGACATTCTCCGTTACGCCACTGGAACGATGAATAGGTAGTCAATTCACGACAACCACAGTTCCAAACTATCTCTTTTATTTATGCACACCAACAAGAAGTATCCAAAAGATGGATTGGATAACAATCAGAACCTTCCCCATAATACAACCTAAACACTAGGAGCAAAGACCCATTTGGTTGTCATCAGGGACATTCTTGTAGCACGACGATGGACAACAATATCCTATACTTCTTTGCATCGTCCTTGTAACATTTGCAGGGATAATTCCTGGAAGCCTTATATTAAGTAACTGCCTTTTTTTCTATCAAGCATTTTTCTAACCAGCTGATCTGCCAGTTTTCTTTTCAACAAATGACGTTCGCGAAATCTAATAATAAAGTTATCTACCGATCATTTCAGGATTTATTCGAAAAAGCATAGAAACGCCAATTCTATGAATAAATCGGTAGATACAGCTTGTACAAAAGCTATAAATGAGCCAACCATTGTGGACTGATTTTCTATACGAACTGTATCTAATGAGGATTAAAACATTCAATCTCTCTGAAATTTTTGTCACTTCTTTTTTTAATAGGTACGTATACGTATAGGTACATCTACAGATTTTCGTTTCATTCATTCGTCACCGATTTTCCTTTTTTTCTTTGCGTTTTTTCTCCTTTTAATGTATAGTGAATCAACAATAGGAACAAAATGTTTTTGAAAAAAATCGCACAGTAGTTTATTTCTACATTATTTTATATAGTATTCACATGATTACAATTTTTCAAAAATATTCACCAAAACAGTGTTTTTTCTTTATTTCTTAAGAAACTAGTAAATAATTACTGTACAACATTTCAACACATAAATCGATAATGCCTTTTTAATGTAAAAGTTTAGGGTCCAACTCATATACGGATCTCTTAATCTAAAAAAAACGTAGTTTAACAAAATGCGTCTTTCTTTTGTAATAGTTGGTCTTTAGCAATGATCATTCGATTTTAACTTTTAACTTTTTGGATGTTTTGAATGAAATTTTCATTCTAAAAGAAAAAAAATTATATAAATCCTTCACATCGATATCTAAATTTTCGAACAATTTTTAAAATTCACATTTAGCCATCGGGGATGTCTAAATGCTTATGATCATCACGCAGCAAGTTTTTATTACAGGGAATGAAACACATAGATCGAAATCACTTGCCGTATACGAATTTCTCTTTTCCCGTTCATATTTCAAACAAAAAATAACGCAGAAAGTATGACTAGTACAAGATATAAATAAATTAATTAAAATAAAATGTGTTAGCTTCATATAAATTGACCAGAAATAAAAATTGGAAATTATTCCACCCCCTGTGACATGTTTTAAAATTATAGGAACTTTCTTCAAGTCGGCTTATATAAGGGTTTCGAATATTGGGTAAATTTTTATTGAAAAAATTGCTTTCTCGACTTTTATATTGGTAAGCTTATTTTCGGAAAAATGCAGTAATTGTATTCAGTTTATTGAATGTGAAGGGATAAATTGAGTTTGGGCAATTGAAATGCAATATTTAAGAAATTTTTGTTTTATGTTGATTAATTTTATATGGTTTAGAGGCTATCGTGTTCTGACCATTCCAGAGTCATCTAACCATGGTTTTAAGCAATTAGGACTATTGTGTGTCAATAGTTTTTTGCATAGTTTTATGCTGCATCAATCTAAACAAATGATACAGATTCAACGTAATACATGCTTCGCTTTTTTACACAATTATAGTCAGTCTAGAATCCTGAATAAATTAAGCTCTTTCGCACAGTTAAAGTAAAATTATGTAAATGTAGCGAAGCTTCTCTAAATTATGTTTGTTTTAATTTCAGGATTTTTATATAAACAAAATAACATTATTATTGCATAATATAACATCACTATAGACTAAATTCACGACGGTCACATGATAATATAAGCACGTGTTCTACATTGAATTCAAAACGGACATTAAACTATAGCTCGTACTTTTTATTCTATTTGTAAAACTTAGGTAAAATTTCAAATTGCATATTTGGGTAAAGATGCTCAAGAGTTATAAAAAGAAATTTCTGCAAAAAGATTTTAAGATTAAAGAAAAAAAAGTCTTGTTTTATACATGTACTTTTAAATAAAGTGTGTGACAAATATTAATTTTTTTTAAAAAAAGTTTCTGTAAAAAGCGTAATTTGGCAACAACGAAGTGCATGAACTGATTTGCTGAAAATAGATAATTGCATTTATCGTGATTATGACGTCACATGTGTTTTTGAACTTGATTGGCTAAAAACACGTGGTTTAAAATTATCATGTGATTATGACGTCACATGAATTTAGTCCATTGTATCAATAAAATAAAACTTGTGTTAACTTCAACTGGCAAGAAAATTAACTATTTATCAAGCATCTTATGTCCAATGCTCTTGTGAACAACTCCACATTGCGCCGAACGAAGAAGTTTCCGACTTTGGGTTGCCATACGTATCTGAATCCTTGTGATGTTCCATACCTCTCCAAAAGTTTGTCTTAATAATCCAAGAACACCATGTTGTTCTTGGAATCTGTACGTTTTATACGTTTACGTACATTTAGGAATTTATACACTATTGGGAATCTATACGTTAGGTTACATGTACATTTTATTTCATACGTCTATATACTGAGAATCTATACCTTACGTTATCTATGCATTTACTTTCTATACATCCAGATACTGGGAATCTAGTTACGTTATCTCTTTACGTTTTAAAATATATATCTATACATTGGGAATCTGGATGTTACGTATGTAGCGGTGGTATCTATATAAGCCAGTAACAGCCTCCGGACTGGTGTGATCATTTTGGTCCAGCGGTAAGTTAGGTGCTTACGGAACAGAAGGTGCCGAGTTTTAATCCTCCTTCATTGGTGACCCTGGCTGAACTTTGAAAAAACGCATGTCATGGAGTCATCTACCCGCCGCAAAAGCAATCAAAAAGCCGTCAGATCCACATGACACAACAAACAAGCTGTCAGACCCACATGACGCAACAATCAAGCCGTCAGACACACTTGGCGCAACAATCAAGCCGTCAGACACACACGACGCAACAATCAAGCCGTCAGACACACTTGGCGCAACAATCAAGCCATCAGACACACTTGATGTAGCAATCAAGCAGTCAGACACACTTGACGCAACAGCAACTCACACGCTCGCGATAACAACTATATCACTCGTTCGCCTATCCACCGACTCACTGGTGAGGGAGTGTGTAGCAGTGGTACCTATATAAGCCAGTAACAGCTTCCAGACTGGTGTGATCATTTTGGTCCAGCGGTAAGTTACGTGCTTACGGATCCGAAGGCCGCGAGTTCTATCCTCACGTATGTACAGTTTCTGGAAATCTATACGCTTACGTAATTCTGTATGTCCACAGGGAATCCATACGTTTGGAATCTGTTATTAATATTATATACGTTATACGTCATCTATACTGAGAATCTATACGTAATACTGGGGATCTATACGGGCGAACGATTCCGACCTTCGTATGTCAACGCAACTGGAAATATCAATTTCTAAAAACGGGTTGGGCTTTTGCCCATACCTGATATTTTAGTATTTAAACCGTCTAGTGTCAGTATCTGACTCCATTGAATTTTAAAATTATTTATGTTGATTAAAAAAATAAGACTACTTTTTCAATATTTTTAAAATATTATCACTTACAACAAAATAAATATTTTATTTAAAAAAAAACATCTAGATGTTTTGTCACTTTGTCAATTATAAGAGAACCTAGAGTTTCAAAAACAAGCCAAGAATTTAAGGAAAAATGTCCTTGACTTACACACATTTCATGTATTTAACTATATAATAGAACTTTTTTAGCCTTTATGATTAATTCATTATGCTTGAGCAGATTAATTGCATTCTGTTAAAATAAAAATGTCCATCATGAATGTTGAATCTCACCTGCCACAAAGGGAGAAAATATAATAAATTATGAATCATGGTACAAGAATATGTCAGAAGCCCATCCAGTAGTAACAAGGCTCAATTCAAAAGCAAAAGGCGTTCATAACTCAACATAAAACAGCCTTGTACACTTTCCACGCAGTCAGCAAAACCCAGCGGAAGCTTCTCAAGTGAACCAGTCATTGTTCTGATGACAAAGCTACTGGCGCTCTTCGCAATCGAATGAATTTAAGAAAGAAAATAACAATAATAAAAAATAAAAGAATTATTTTGTGTGTCAGATGTGCAAGCTCAGCCCTTCTAAAGCACCACCCATTTTTTTTAATGTAAGATCTAACCTTTTGTGATTAATTATTGTTCTCAAAATAGCATTCCAATTTTAGGCTTAAGGAAAAATCGATGAGCAGCAGTTATTGACCTAAGTACTTCGAGATGGAAGTTTTAAATTGGCAATATTTCATGAAGGATTAAGCGTACTTCTCTTTACTTCGGATTGCAATTTTATTTCATAAAAACACCGTTAATCATTCTGAAGTATTCGTTTAGTGACTGAGTTATACTGACATCGATTTGTGATTCTAATAGGGGACTATATTCATATTTAATTTAACACGTATGAAACGTTTTATATGTAAAAGAGAAACATTTTTTTATTGTGAATTTTCGTAATAAAATATAGAATCAAAACCGGTTGGGAAAAGTCTCCAAGACAATCTAAAAATTAAATTGTTCCTTACATTCAACAAAAAGTTTTAAATACACTCAGCTTGAAGCTCACACAATTAAATTATTTGGAGAACTAGAAAATTACGTACACAATTTAGATTCAGCGTACACCAAGTTAAATATGTTTCAGCTACAATAGTGATTGATGATTTTTTTTTCACTTTAGGCGAAAATGCAATTCTCATCCAACCAAAATATTAATTTCTTTTCTTAATCACGTTTAAAAACGTCGTTATTAGTAAATGTGGCTCACTCTTGCCTTTAGTATAAAAACAAGACAGAACGGGTTTTCTAGAAATAGATAGAAGGAATAAATATATATACACACACACACACTGCTTAAAAAATTGGGGGAGCACATGGATTTAACGAAATTACGCAAATATTTCTTCTAATAACTAACGTAAAACAAAATATCCATAGTCTGAAATGTAGCAGGAAATAGAAAAAGAAAGCTTCTTATGCAAATCAGCGTTCATGGAGTCGAAAATAAAAAATAAAAAAATATATAAATGAAGAAATCGAGATTTCGTAGAATCTGTTGTTTTTCGTTGCCTTAGTGGTGATATCTAACCTTTTTGATGTTGTTTTGAGAAAAGCTGATTGGAAAATGTCAAGACAACGTGATCTACTGAAATCCATGGGTTGGCGAATAATCGGGAGATTATAATCCGGTTGTAACGGGTTCCATTCGGGCTTCTACTATTCCTCTAGGGGAAATACTCTCTTTGACTGTGATAAAAGTTTAAAAACCTCTTTCCGTAGAGATGACTTGGTTTATATGCAAATACAAACTTCTATTTAAGTGCCAATCTTTGAGTAGGCGATATAATGGTTAAGAGTTGATCGGAAGCGGGAAATCCTATTGTTCGCGATTGGTGGTCGTACATCGTAAGTTTATATCTAGAAGGAGGATACACGGAACAGTAGAAGACGTTCACTTTATGGCTGAACGGGTTAGCAAGTTGAAAGCCAGAACGCATAAGAGATTAAGCCAGATAAGTGCTTCCATATATTTAATATTTAAATTCGGATTAATAATTTTTATTGCTCCAGGGTTTAGTTATTAAAGTGCATTCCTAAGTGTTAAGAGTTGAATAAAATTAGTGATTCTAATATCATGTGTGTCTGTTTCTTCTTCGAACTCTCTTACACCCGCGGCCGACGGGTCGAGATACGGTAAATATAAAGAAAAGAACTGTAGCTGACGCTATTAGAGTAGCAAAAAGTGCCATTTTAAGACTATGGAATCGATTCCAAGATACAGGACATGTTCGACGTCGGCCAGGACAAGGTCGTGCACATGCTACCACTGCAAATAATGACCGATATATATATATATCGCATTAACAACTCGTTGAGATAGAGCAGCCAATGGGACGTAGTTCAAAGCCAGTTTCTTTTGGCAACAGGCACAAATTATCTCAAGCCAAACAATCCAAAATAGGCTTCATGCGGGTAATCTGTATGCACGTAGGCTCATGGTGTGTATTCCCTTTACGGTAAGACACCGTACGACCCGAAGAAAATGGGCTGCTAAACATCGAGATTGCAGAAGTGCTGTTTACGGACGAATCCCAATTTAGTTAGAGTGTGACACCAGACATGTTTTGGTACAGCGAGAAAGGGGCATTCGAAATAACCCTGTATTCTTTCAAAAAAATCACATTACAGACATTGTGGTTTGATAGTGTGGGCTGGAATCAGCATAGGAGGACGTACTGACCTGCATGTCATTTGGAATGGCAATTTTACAGCTCAAAGATATGCAGTCAAGATCCTGAAACACCTTACGCTGCAGTCGTTGGCGGTTCCTTTCTTTTAATGTAGGATAATGTCATACTTCATACATCTCGCCTAGGGGAGAACTTTCTCAAGCTGAAACAATACAGAGTATGGAGTGGCTAGCATGCTCTCCTGATCTAAATCCGAACGAGCGTGTTTTGGACGACGCGTTGCAGCAGGACCAAGGCCTCTTGACACTGTCCAAGACTTGGAGATAGCACTTCATCAAGGGTGGAACAGTATTTCCCAAAGTCTCATCTATAACTTCATCGCATTCATGTTAAACAAGGGTAGGCATTAAGTCGATCGCGATTGACCGGTGGACTGTCAAGCCCTTTTGGGGTGACCACCTTTACTAAGATCTAAGACGTGTATATTAAAAGAAGCATATTAATGGATCACTGACGCCAGTTAGATTGGAAAATCGACTTATCACAATCAATGCGATTGCGTTTTCGGCAAATAATTCGATGAATGTGAAGACGACCACGTGTACCTTCATTTGAAGTACGAAGTTGTTTAATGGGTCTCAGGACCCTTAACATATATATGTGCACTCGAAAAAAATATCCTTCTTGAAACCAATGTAACTTAGCAATAAAGCAAAACAATCATTTGAAATTTTTATCACATGATAATCACATATATTTACATTCGTTCTCAAATTTCCGGAGAATTTGAGAAAAATTTTTAAAATTTATAAGGAAATTAAAATTGGACAATTTTTCAAAAATTGGAAAATTAGTATTTTACAGCGCGCAAAATTCTAAAGTACAAAATTTACAAAATTAGTTTTACTTGGTATAAAAATGTTCACTTTCAAAGTTATACAAAGTTTTTAAAAATTTAGAGAAAAAAAAATATTTTTTAAATACAATTACAACGAAAATTTTAAAATTTTAAGAAAAAAATTAATTAAAATTCAAATAAAAAAAATTTATTAATTTTTTTTTTGAAAATTGAAGTATAAGTTATGAAGAGCCATATTTTGAACACGTGTATGAAATTTCAAATCGATCTCATAAATAGTTTCTGAGAATTTCTGCGCGCAAGCTAAATTTGTTGTTTTGAGAAAAATGAAGTTAAAGATACGAAAGAGATAGGGATTTTGTTTAAATTTCTCTATTATTTCTCAATAACTTCGGAACTTTCTACAGTATCAACAACATTTTGGTATCAAAATGCTCAGAAATGTAGAGGCTTTAACATATATTTTTTCAAAAAATTGAAAAATTTGCAATTTAAGAGTCCTTAGTCCCCTTAATGCGATCTTTAGGTGAAAAGTGCGATCACCGCGATGTCAGTCGTAGAAATAAGTTTTTTCCACACACAGCAACTGCAATGAAGAATAAACGATAATTTTCAGCTCTTCCCGTTATAGCCCAGGATTGGCTATTGAGCCTTCACTTTAAACCGTACGTTTCCGCGGGATTGATTTCTCGTGGTAACATTCTGTCCCGCGATGGAGTGGGACCCAGCAGCAAACATGTTAAGTACATACGCATGACTCTTATTATTATGTTTGAATTTTGGGTTTTGCTTTAAACGCAGTTTTAATGCAGTATTTCTTTTTATTTTAGTTATGTAGGCAAGTTGTTTTTCCGTATTTATTTTATTAAATTATAATGAATATTGTAGACCTTTTTTTTAGCTTATTACACCTACGCCCCTGTGTGGACCGCAACACCTTGAAAAAATTAGAAGTAGCCCAGATCCTGAAAAAGTTTGCTCACCCCTGATGCAAAACAGGTGTGTGGTAGTCTTAGCAGTTCGAGGGGGAGGACACTTTATACTAAAAATCTTGTATTGTTTCCAAATAATCAGTTTTTTGTCATTCACTTGCAACAAAATTGTTGCTCTGAAGCATTATTTCATGTTCGTTATACCATTCCAAAGAACTGAAACTTCCACACAATTGGGTTTTTTTCTTACTTTTTTCGTAATTACGTTTCGTTATTCCTGTATATTCTCCATTTTATGCTCATTCATGGCTATCGCACAACGGTCTCTTCACTTTTTTGCTTAGTCCCCTAATTTTTTTGAACAGTGTAGAAGAAAATCATATTAAACGAATCAACCAAAGATTGAATTTCGAAAATTATATTTTACGTAATTTATTGAAAATCCCCTTTATAATGAAAATACGGAGTAATGTACACAAAAATTGTTCAGCCATACATAAAACGTTTGAGACACGAAGCAGACATTACATAATGCACACATAATTTAGATTCAATGTCTTAAATTTTGCCTCTAAGTGTTATTTCTGCTGACGTATCAATTTTCATTTTAAAACATGTCATTAACTAAGTTAAATAAAAGTGTGAAATAAAAATAAGAAGAAAATAAGTTAAGTGAAAAGTAAGGATTCTGAATTAGCAGAAGTATTCCTTTCATTTTCTTTAAATAACAGGTACATACTTGTATAATAGAAAGAAATAATGTAACTGCGGTGGCGCTAGTGTATCTTACTTAAAATATTTATATTTCTGAACAATACTTCTTATGAGCATTTAGTTTTTATATTCGTTTCAATTTTTATTATTAACCAGCATTGATAATTCACAATTTTCAGTTTCAAATAATACTTATGTTTGTTTCGAATGGCAACAACATTATTGTGTATCCGATGTGAAATTGTGTATTATTGTGTAAAAAAAAAAATCTTTGCTTTCTTTTTTAGAAGAAATGACTCAAAAATATAATTGAATGCTGTATAAATATATATATGTATATACATTACAAAAATATACAAAAATAGTTATATACCTAAGACATATATATATATATGTATGTATGTATATATATATTCTATTTTAAAAGTGAATAACTAAACGATTTCAGAAACAGCAAATGAAATAGTGACTTGAAAATTTCCAATACCTTTAAGTATAAAATTCAAAAGTTTTCCAGAAAAACATCGTCTTTATTTAGTTCAGATTAATTAATATTAGAAATGTAATAACGGCAATATAATAGAGACCTCTCTCTCTCTCTCTCTAATTCTTGACTTCCGCAAAATGACGAAGTTACAAATTTTGTCTAAAATAATTCTATTCTAATTTTCCCAATAGTTGTAAGAGAGTTTTAGTCTCCATTAAAACTAACGAGTAACAGTTACCATTAAATTTGATTAGTAACAGTCTCCATTAAACTCGATTAGTAACAATCCCCATCAATAATAGTATCCATTAAATTGGATTAATAAAAGTCTCTATTATTTCGCTGTTCGATAGAACTAAGTTTGATGCCAAATAACTTATTTAACTACTTCTACACAAGAAAAAATACACTTATACCTCAAAAAAATGATAGTAAAAAAAATGAATTTTTTTAAATGAATAAACAGTACACAAAATAATTTTCCGTAATAAAACATTACAGATAAAAAAAAATGGTTGAAAAAAACAAAGTGTGAATAATAATTTTAACCCTATCATTTTAACTAATAATAACTCAGAATAATGCACTTTTTAACCCCATCAAATGATAAATAACTTAACCCTAATGGAACACTTTAATCCTGTTATACACTTAAATTCCACACGCAGGCTGAAGTAATCCTAAACAGTGATGTCATCGTACATATTTTATTTATATTTTACAATAATGATGTTTAAAAATAAATATGTTTTGTCGTGAGTGGCAACAGTTTATTGTTTGTGTATTAAAAAATAATAAAGGAAAAGAACGAGAAAATGGCGCTGTTGTTTTTAAATATTTACTTAACTTCTGATGTTTATTTATTTAATAAACCCTATCAAATGATAAACATTGAGCCCTTTAATCCTCTTAAATAAAAATTAAACTGCAGATACTTTTTAAAAGTGTATTTTTTGTAGAAACATTTAACCCATTTTTAACGAATATATGAATAAAACATTTTTTTTTATGTTCAAAAAGTGCACTTGTTCTCTCTCTTTTCCGTAATTAATATTGATCCTGATTTTGAATAACACAGTATGTCGTACTTAGGCATATCATCTGAAAAAGGTTTCTGCTTTCTAGTGGTTTAGTTTATGATTATACAAGAAGAGAAAAAAGTTTGAATTTTATATTCATTATCTATACTCAACGCTTTCACCTTCATAGTAAGCTAATTCGTTTGTAATTCATACCCTTCAATCACAACTTCAATAGAAGAGCCGAGCCAGTAGCGTAAAGGAGAATATTAGGGTCCCTTACAAAGTGAAGTCTTAGGCCCAAGTCGGATATTACATACATGGCGTCAGTCAGGCTTTGGGTCCTTTAGAATCCTACCGCCCTTCCCCCCACGATGCGGGGCTTACGGCGGTGTACGTTACGCCACTGGGCTGAACAATGATTATTGAAGAACTCGCATTATTTTCAAAGTTATGATCAATTTCGAAATAATAGCTAGTGTTATCTGTTTTCATTTCTCTACTCTGATCTATTAAAATATAAATAAATCCACTTCTAAATTATATATTTCAAGAATCCTATTTCATACCTTTTACAAAAAATCTTAGCTATATATAGACAAAATATTGTTAAAATTGAAGCATTTTTCATGGGAAATGGGGAAGCTTTGCCCTTTTGCCACAAAATTACATTCAAATATTTTTTTTTCTTTTAATAATACTGTTAAAACAATTTTATATGTATATTCTAATTCAACTGACACTAAATATCAATAAATTAAAAATAAAAAAGCTTTTTTAAAACAAGCTTTTATTTAAACGCACTAAAAAGAATAAAATAAAATTTTCTTTAAAACTATTTTTACTATCAACTTTTTCCGTCGTTACACAATTTATATGATATAAAAGCTCGTCGCGAGATTAAAGTACTCTTATTTACTTAGTTTGAAATTTTTAAAAATTAAAATCAATCAGATAAAGTTATTTAATTTCCTTGTTTATCTGCAGAGATAAATCTTGCGACAAGCGTTTATATCATATAAATTGTGTAATGGCGGGAAAAGTTGATAGTAAAAAAAGTTTTAAAGAAAAATTTATTTTATTCTTTTTAGCGCGTTTAAATAAAAGCTTGTTTTAAAAAAGCTTTTTTACTTTTAATTTATTTTTCACTTTTTAGTTATCACTGGACAGGTTTCTCAGTATGTTCATCTCATTCAATGCATCATTGTTGCTAGGTGTTTGCCGGTTATTTTCGAACAGTTAGCTAAATGAATTCTCGCAAAAAGGGTACTAGACTAAAAACACAATTTGTTTTCTTGAAATCCGTAATTTTTAAGCAATTTTTTCAATCTTCGTACAGATCTTGGTTAATATTGTCCTACACACGAAAAAAAAGTTTCATGGGGTTTTCTTCATAAATTACGAAGTTATTAAATGTTTAATTAAAATTGTGAGTATTTCTTGAAAAATCGTAAAAAAAAAAGGTTTTCGGCATTTTATTTTTTAAATGACTAATTCTAAAAAAGCAAAGCATGAGCTGTTTTAGTACGGAATGTCGATTCATTTAAACAAAAAAAGACATGCGCAATGATTTAGACATTATTTTCATAAAAACGCATCGATTTTGATTTATTTAAAAAAAAATCGTAAGAAATACAAATATTATTATTTTGTAAAAACCATTATACCTTATCGGGACGAAATAAATGATCTTTCCGATTCTGTAATTATTTTTTGTCTGAGTTTCATAGATTAAAGTTAGATAAATTTTTTAAAGAATTTTTATAAATCTCCCTTGCAGTTTAACTTTGCAGCTTTGAGAAAGGTATACAATGTACCCATCTACTTGAAAAATAGCTCTACTTTTTTTGTTTTGAATTTAAATCGAAGAAAATAGGTAGAAATTTCTAAACAAATTGCATACCTTGCAGAAATTAGATTATTTTTGCATTGTAGAAATGTAATTATTTTTTAGGCAAAGTTAATTAATACAGTCATTAGCGCAACGTTATAAAATTCCAGTTTGGCTGAAAACCGATTTTCGACGCCAACTTTTGTCATTGTTGTAACAATAACATTACAACAATGCTGACATATCGAAGTTGGCGCCCAAAACTAGTTTAACATTTTTAATTAATATATTTCAATTAATTGCAATATCGGAATATAAATGGTCAAAACATGCATTGTCACCCAAATTAAACGTGTATACAAAATTTTAGCTCAATAGGATGAAGATATCAACTTCAAAATTTGAGTTGCAAGATTCCACCCGAACAAATTACATACATACATACATACATACATACATACAAACAAACATACATTGTAAGTTAAATAAAAGCTTTTAAAAACCATATCCGTTTATACGATTTTTTAAAACCATAGCTCCGAACGTGGTCAGGCACCTTAAATAATAGCAAAAAAAGATATTTTTTTCTCTCTATTATAATTGTAAAAATGTAATTAATAAATTTTCAGTGTACTCTAAAATCCTAACGCGCACTTTTAACACAAAAATAAGGTCGAAATTTAGGGGTGCGCGTCATACGCCGTGTACAAAAATGACAGCATTAAATGTTAAAAAAAGGGGGGGGGATGAGCATAAAAAATAATTAGACATCTTTATGCATCGAAATGCTGTTTATTTAAAAGAAATGGTGTACTTTAAGAATTAAAGGGTTGTAGTTATAGAAGTATACTATTTTTTGCAAAAGCCTGGGATAACAAATACCTCGAATAAATGACTCCAAGACATAAAGCATTGCACACCAGTATTTCAGGTTTCTTCGTAAAAAAGGGAGTGCGCGTTATACGTTATGCGGCGAATATACCTAAAAATTAAAAAAGGAAGCTATAGGTGCACTTTATACTCCGGATTTTACGGTAATTTATTTTGAAAACATTTTGTCATAATTATCACTAAAAGATATTTTAATTTTGAATAAATATTGAAAGGGAAAGAAATATTTTTTCTCGCGAATGTGATAGCACTGTGTGTATTCTCTATAATTATCTCTTATATTTCCCTTTCATATTTGAATATGAAGGTTTCAAATAGAGGTGAGGATGTAAAGTCAAACTGCAGAGTAAGTAAACGTTAACTAGCACCGAAAGAGGAGGCACTCAGATAATATAATCAAAAGTAAATCTGACCTGATTCGGTGACTTTCTTGGCCTCTTCTTGGGAAGCGATGGATCCGGTAAAACTGGGAAGACGAATGTCCAGGTGTGATCCTTTCTCCGTCACCATCTAAAACACGGAAAAGTCACAAAAAACAATAAAAAATTCGGTATCAAAAAGGTTTTATTTTCAAGAGCGCAGAAATAGCCATGGGAAATCAAAACGCATTTTTAGAATGTAATGTAATCATAAATTATGTTTATAATGTTGTGGTAACCTCTGGTTACCCCTTACATACGAACCCTTCTGTCTATCTGTAAACCAGGCTAGATGTGTAGGAAGAACTAAATAATCCACAGACATTGTTCCAATCTAATTTGGTTTATTAATTCTTATTAATATTTGAAACAGACATAACACAATTCTAATTAAGGTATATAAACAATGGTAGAGTGCAGAGGTGAGATACTCAAATGCGGGGATAATATTACAGACTCTCAATTGAATCTAAAACAGCTTAAATACGCTCATTTACAACTATGTTGCACACTAATAATCAGCTTTTACTTAATCAAAAGTACGATATCTGTATCCTTAATGCTTCGGATCCTTCACGGAGAACTTCAGGCACTTTCTTTAGCTTGATCAAATGACGATGGCTCCACGCTCTGTAATCTTTAGTTCCACTGTTTTTCAATCTTCACTAACCACTTCTACTTGCCCACATCAAACTTATCAACTTCAGCTTGTCAACAACTACGTGTCAACAGATCACTAAATTCACTTAACTTCACTTGACCTCTTACTTCACTCTCCTTCAACTCGCGAAAACCGAATTTATATAATATTCCTCATTTACATAAATCACGTTTGGTTTCTCGATGAAGGTTGGTTGAAATAAATATTTTGTTTTAAAGAAAAAAAGAAGAAATTAGTAGAAACGCGTTTAGATCCGTCACAACGTCATACGCGTTTTGATTCATCCTAATAAATACCGTCAAATCTTGTTTATAACGCGCACTTTTAAGACAAAAAAATAGGATCGAAATTTATGGGTGAGCGTTATACGCTGGGTATAAAAATGGTAAGTTCAAAAACAAAAATAGAGATGAGCCTAAAAAAATTAGACTTCTACATAGATCGGAATACTGTTTATTCATAAGAAATGACATACCTAATGAACTTAAAGGGCTGTAGTTCTAGAAGTATCCTATTTTTTTAAAAAAAAATCTTGGTATAATACCTTGTTTAAGGTATCCGACTAACTCAAAAATGTGAATTTTGCCAAAAATTGATAATTTTTTTTTATGATTTTATTTTATAGGCCATCTTATTAGCTTTATAAAAATACCAATTTTATCATTTTCGGTTCCCTAGAACAAAAACTAGAAGTATTTTAGCAAAAGCAGATGCCATTACTTTAAGCAAGATGTCATACTTTAAAACGCGTTTTACTCAAAATGTGATTTTCTGAAAATAATCAAACGGGATCAGCGATTGCTAAAAAAGTTTTGAACATAATTAACTGAAATTTTTTGTGTAAGTTCTGTATAATAGTAGAAGTGTTTTAACTTTCAGAATTATCAATCACTGTTTTATTAAAAAATTTACAGTCCCTTATGTGAATATAATCAGTGTTTTTTTAAAGCAATTTCATATAATAACCGAGATAAGGTGCTCTAGTTTTTGTAAAAATTAAAATATCTCTTATCCTAAAAGTCATTTTGACAATGAATAGCATAGCAACATATCAGAATTGAAAAATTGAAAATTTATTTATAAACTTTTGGTACAGAATGGACCGCGTTTATGTTATTTTTTGCCAATTTTTACCCATTTTTTCCCATTTTAGTTACAATAATTTATTTTTTTCTTCTTAATTTTTGCATATTTTTCTTAAAATGTGTACTAAACAAATCTAAAAACAACAACAAAATCTATATATCTCCATATTTTTTTTAAAAAATTGGTCGCAACCAGTCGGATATATTAAGTGACTTCAAAACATAAGAGCCATTATACGTGTACATTTCAGGTTCCTTTGTAAAGAAGGGGGTGCGCGTTATACGGTGAATATACCTAAAAATTTAAAAAATGCAACTTGAAAGTGCAGGGTGTCCCCGAATGCCATGTACAAACTTGGAGGGGAGGTAGGGAACATCGTGAGGAAGACATTATATTTCCTCCATCTTTACTTTCCCTGTTATAACTCAAATTTTAATAAACAGAGAATAACATGAACATTTTTTTAAAAAATTAAACGAGTCTTACAGTAGTCGCATATGATGTGTAACATTTGACATGTTATCGTGGTAAATACGCAATAATAACTTAAATCCTGAAAAAGAATGAATCGGGTAGGATTGGAAATAATTTTCTATCGAATAATTATATCTTTAATGAAAATTTTATTTAATTAACACAAGGAGTAATGCAATTTTTCATCAAAAATAATTATTCTTGTTCAGTTTGTGGAAGAGAGGAGACAATAGGCTTATAACTGAAATATGACACACATACATGTGATTTCAAAGTATTTAAAAACCGTTGTAAAACAGCGTCAATAACAATACCACTGTTAGTTGTCGAAACATTTCGATTTGTGTTCATTTCGAGCTTGAGTTCATCATTCAAAAAAGCTATGAACGGCTCAGCTTCTCGCAAACTGAAGTTAACGTTAAAATTACCACTCGAAATCATGGGAAGCGAGTGATAGTTTTTTTTTAAAGAGCAGAACCACCTTCGGTATATGGTAAAAGTACAAAATGCAGGAAATCTTTAATTTTTTGAACCGTTTGATTCGGAGAAATATATACGACAACCGAAATCACTGTCCTCAGATTTCATACACAACGAGCCCTGAGACTTCAACAATTGAGCGTAAGATTCGCAAGTTTATCCTGAATGAAGTCTAATAACACTTGCTCATATATGCGAAGTGGATTTAAAGTCAAGAAAATGAAGCCGAGTTTTTGAATTCGAATCTTTTGAAATTCTAAATTCAACAATATAAAAAAGGCTGGCAGCTTGATAGCTACTAGAGTTGGACCCCAATGCGAGGGTAGCGCGCTGATTGCTCAAATGAATAGCACACGCTTCCTCGACTTCCTGTTACACATTTCCGTCACTTTTCACGAAATCACTCCTACTAATATCCAGCAACCGAGAGGAAAGATGTTACACATCAAAAATTTTCTTAATGTCACATACTACAAAAGTAAACGTACATCAAGGCTGGTACTCAAATAAACATTTGATTGCTGTTGACGAAAAAGAAAAACTTATCATCAGAAGAGAAATTTCTTACCTTGTCGTTCATGGCGTACAGCTTTCTGGTGATGTCCGTAGAGAGGAGCAGGGCCAAGACGTTGGAGAGGTGTGTCTCTTTGATGAGCAAGTACTCGAGACTTTGTCGCTGCCACACGATCGCACGACAAGGCATCGTGGCGATGATCGACACCTGCATTTAAAAAAAGGTACATTAGTTGTATCTCAATTGAAATTTAACAGTTTTTTCAATACTAAAAATCAGTGTGGAAAATGGGATGCCTGTTCTAGTGCCGACTTCGTCATCTGATAGTGATTCAAAATTAAAAGACGTATTAGGCTGCAGTTAGAGAACCTGTGACTTAAGGTATCCGACTACTTGCGAAAACTTTTTATTAAAAAAAAAATGGTGATATTGGGGTAATTTTAGATTTGTTTAGTACATTTTTAAAAAAATATGCTAAAATTAAGAAGATAACAAGAAATTATTATTACTAAAATCGGAAAAAATTGGTAAAGATTTACACAAAATAACATATGCCATTCTGTACCAAAAGTTTATGGACTAGTTTTCAATTCCGATATGTTGCTATGTTATAAATTTTTGAAATAACCTTCAGGGTGAGAGATGTTTTAATTTTTACAACAAGTAATATAAATAAAAAAATTTAAGTCAACTCCTACTTAGATCAACAAAAAAAATTGATTTTAGTTACTTTTTATTAAATAGTTACAATTAATATAAATATGTATATACACACATATGACACAGAATCACAACATTAAGGGGCAATTAATTATCATTAAAGTATCGTATTGTCATCCAAAACAATAGTTTATATAAAATTTCAGTTCAACTGAAGGCTTTGAAACGTGAGGGGGAAAAAATCTTTTAAAGTTTTGACCCAAGTTGCTAAAAATCGCAATGTGGCTGTATCTGTAATTCCTTAAATAATTAATTTCAGTCAATTTAATTTAATTAATTATAATTAAATTATCATATTGTTTCACAAAACAATAGTGTATAGAAAGTTTCAACTCAAATGAAAGCTTTAAAATGTGAAAAAAAAATCCTTTTCAAGTTTCGAAACAAGTCGCCAAAATGGTCGCTAAGTCACCAAAAAGGAGGCCAACGTAGCTGTATTTGTAAATCTTTGAATAATTAGTTTTAATCAATTAATTTTTATTATAATTATAATTAAATTACTGTTTTTGTCATCCAAAATAATCGTTTATATAAAATTTCAGCTGAATTGAGTGCCTTAAAATGTATTTCATTAATGATTGAAAATTTGAACACAAGATAAATAAATATATATATACAAATAAATATAGAGAGGAGAGAGAGTGAACTAAATAGAGAGTAGAAATTGAAAAACTAGAGCACTTTATCTTAGTTATATTAAATTGTTTAAAATAACAGTGATTATATTAACATAAGGTACTGTAAATTTTGTAATAAAACAGTGTTTGATAAATCTGAAGGTTAAAACAGTTCTACTATTATACAGAACATACACAAAAAATTTCAGTTAATTATTTTAAAAACTTTTAGCAATATATATCGCGCGCTGTCCCCGTTTGAGATTTTCAAAAAAAACACATTTCGAGTAAAAGGCATTTTAAAGTATGACATCTTGCTTAAAGGAATGGCATCTGCTTTTACTAAAACACTTGTGGTTTTTGTCCTAGTGAACGGAAAATAATAAGCTTGGTATTTTTATAAAGCAAATAAGATAATTTATAAATAAAATCATAAAAAAATTTGACAATTTTTGGCAAAATTCACACCTTTAGGGTAGTCGGATACCTTAAGTGAACATTACAAGACCTATTTCGCGAACAAGTAACCCTTAGATATTATAATAGCACTACTAATCAGCACTCTGAATTTAACTCATATATTTTTCTATTATAAACTGAACACTACTTAAATTTTAAAAATTAATCAGTAATTTTTCATTCTCTCCACAGCTAAAATGAATCTGACTTGGCGAAAGCCTCCCACTCACCACTGGTACGCAGCTAAGAGTCCTGGTCTATCATTACAGTGCAGGAGATCCAGGGCTCTTCAAGCAGCCTTGGCGCGCTTTAGAAGCGGTCACCTGCGTGGTATGACCTTCATGCAGGAGGTAAAGTCTTTATTTACCTGTCCCTGCTCAATCCCTGCTTCTCCTGCTCATTTTTTGGACTGCTGGGCATTTCCATGGGACAGTTGTTTGGAGATCAAGACCTGCTTGGTGACATTCTTATGCGGAAAGGTCAAATGGACTTGGTGTAGGCTTTCCTGCTCAAGGGGATTTGAAACAACAAGAATACTAATTAAGGGACTGATGCACGTTAAGTCTAACCAATCTCGAAGTTCTCCTGCTGGTGTGGCGTGAAAGTTTTGGTAGAGGTTGCCAGCTCAGGTGTCGTCATGACCGTGGTTCAAAACTACAAGGTTCATCACTAGTAGCCCTCGTATTGCTTCACAATGCGATGTGAATTAAAACCAAATCATTTTACGTGTATTATCCCACATGGTCTGTAACAGGGAGGTATAGCTACAGCCGTATCCATCATACGGAGGCCCCAAGCAACAGGGGCCCCAACATGTGTAACTACAGTCCCACTAACAGGGCTCTCATATTTAAAAAGGGGCCCCGAAGGAATTTTTATATAGAGCCCACTCAGGACTAGTTACTCCAGTGGTCCATAATAAGAATGAGTATCAAACACACAATCTACTTAAGCTTCACTGACAAGCCTATAGCTCTACCCATAATATTTCGAAAAGAAGAAGAAAAAAAGTTTTGGGATATAAAAGTTATGAGTACTCATATATACAAATTCATAGCTGTTCTTTAAAAATTTTAGTTTTAAAATTAGCTTTATTTAACTAAAGATGTAACTCCTGTGCTGGATTAGAACTCGGTACCTTTTGATTCGTAAGCACGTAACATACCACTAGACAAAAGTGATCACTCCTGTCTGGCGGCTGTGTTCCTGGCTTACTTAGATACCTCCAAAGTACTCCCCCACCAGTGAGTCGGTGGATAGGCGAACGAACGAGATATTTGTTGCTATGGCGAGCGTGGGAGTTGTTACTATAGCGTCAAGTGAGTCTGACGACTTTGATGCGTCGAGTGGATCCGACGACATTGTTTGCTACATCGAGGGGATCCGATGAGTTTTCTTGCTGCGTGAAGTGGGTCTGACGACTTTTGCTTGCTCTTCTTGAGGGTAGATGGCGCTACGACACATCAGAAGGTTTGTGTTTTTTTTCAGTCAAGGTCACCAATGTGCTGGATTAGAACTCAGTACTTTTTGATTCGTAAGCACGTAACATACCACTAGACAAAAGTGATCACTCCTGTCCAACGGCTGTTACTGGCTTACTTAAAAAACCGCCATACTCCTCTGATTAGTATTACATTTGTGGACTACTATTAATCGAATGAAGATAATTCGATTAGGAAAGATTTTTTTGCTACACATTTCTGGTTAAATGAATGCTGAAATACTCATGTATTTATCCTTTTTACTTATTGATGCATCGTGGCAGCTTGTTTAATGGAATCGCGGCTTAATAATCAATAAATTTGAGTTCGAGACTCGATATCATCCAATACCAATGGAAAATGATATCATGAGGATTCCATATGTTAAAATAATTTTAAAATTTTCATGATTAAAACCGTTATTCGAAATTAAACAGTTCATGGTCAAAATATACGAATTTTTTTAAAATAAAGTGAGAGAATTACGTAATCTTCAATTATATAATAAAGCTGTTTCAAAAAAAAAATGTGTGCGATTTGTGCACATAAGTTTAAAAATCGTTTGCGTAAAAAAATTTCCAGGAACATAATTACATAGACCTAATATATTTTTCATGAAACATAGAGATGGAGTAGAAATTTGGTAAGTGACCAGATAAAGTGATTATTCCTTTTTAACATTCGGTAGCGATTCAAAATTATAAGTTCCTTGATAGTGTCCATTAATTCAACTCTACAGCAGTATTAATTAAGAAAAATTGAGAAATAACAGTAAAACTTGCATTTTTAATTTTGATTCCACTTTCGATAAAATAATTATGTAAAACCCGCCACGTGTGTGTGTATGCTGTTTTCCCTACAGTAATACACTGCTTGTGTGAAAATTGAGTTTTACAAGGAAAATTCGCTTCCTAGTAAAGCTTGAAAAATAAGATTTTGGCAGCCCTAGAAAGTGTGTCCAGGGTTACCAGGCTGACGATTTTATTCCAGAATTGCCACAATCTTATTTTTCAAGTTTATGCTGGAAAGCGAACTTTCTCTGTAAATTTTTTTCACGAGCAGTGTATCACTGCGGGGAAAACAGCATACGTTGCCTGTTTCACTATTTTCGCAGTTTATCTCTTTTTATTAAGACCTTACGTCATACAATTTTTGTCCCTAAAACATTTACGCCCACAAAAGGAAATTTTTACCACCCCCACCCCCCCATTCTAGTTTTTTACAAAAAAAATCACTCACAGGCCTGTTTTTTATTTTCTAAACCATATCGAAAGGAATGCCTACAATCTTAAGGAGACCTCTCTCTCTCTTCAGACGGAACTCCAAATGTAGAGTCAACTTAATAGATTAGGGTTACATATAAACAATAATAACATATAAGATATTTCAGAAAACTAGAAAGATATTTTCCCATATATTAAAAAAATACTTTCTCATATTGTAAACAAATCTCACTTTAAATTTTTCTTCGACTCCAGATCTGCTGGATTCAAATTCGGGCGAATCCAGGAATTCGTTTGCCTGAATTTGATGCAGAAAATGCTGACCCGAAATCACATTGGCTCTGTGGAAAGACAAAAGTAAATTAAATTACATTCTCGTTATTATTACTTCACTTATCAGGGTAGAGTGTTCACAAAGTATTTGTAAACTTATATTCGGAATTTTTCTTTTTAAGTTATGGGAAAGTATGCCATTTAAATTGTTTGGTAAATACTTTTTAAACATATAAATACACTTAGACACCTAACTCTTCTTGCATGATGGCCCGAGGGAAAAAAGGAACACTTTTCATTTCTTTTTCTTTTATACTAGGGGGCAATCCCTGTCCACCTAAAGGCGGACCGACACCCGTTGTACAAATTAAATACCTGTTCGTACTCATTGCTCCAATTGTAACACTCCAATTCACATGCATTATGTAATTCTAATTTTCAAGTAATCTCCCTTTTAGAAACTTCTATCTTTCGTATACTTTCTTCGTTTGTTCTTTTTTTCACGAAATTGTTCTTGGCGCTCCTATTCAGTTAAATTCAACTTTTTTACGACCCATTTTTACTCACTGTATTTTATGTATAGATAAATTTATTACAGCACCATAAAAAAAATTATGTATAGAGATAAATAAAATAATGCTGACAACCACAGAAACAAATTCTACAAAACTATTCTCAATCTAAAAAACGTACTGGGCATGCGCCGATACGCGATCTCTCCTTCACGGCACGAAAATCGGCTTAGTTAACACAATTGGCGCGCTTATAAATCTCGGGAAAAGCGCAAAAAATAAATCACGCCAAGCATAGGGCGTGAAAAGGAGTATTTTTTAAAGGACTTAAGCCCTTTAAAAAAAAGTACAATTTGATGCCTTTTTTCTCTCCGTCAAAAGGATTAGGCTAAAATAGGATTTGAGAAATGTCCTTGAAGAAACTCTGTTTTTTGGCGCTAAAAACCTTCTCCGAAAAGGTGCCAAAGGAGACATGTTTTCAAAATGGCCAATTTGCGCGAAATCCGAAGCACGTAGTTTGCGTACAAGGGTTGCTAACTTGTTGTAACCTTATATATAAATACATTAGTTACAGTCGTTTTGCGTCCCATCATGTCATACGCATGTCCAGTTTGGGGTTATGCAGCCAAGACCAATATTAAAATTCTGATACCGCTCAAAATACTCTCATCAGAATGATATGGCGCCACTAGACGTATGCGCAACGCCGACATTCGTAATTGTTAAATATACCATCCTTTAAGCAGCATATCCAAGATATCTCATTAAATTTTTTGATTCACTCAAAGCTTTGATAATATTAATATGCAAAACCTTGAAAATTATACAGCCAATATTAAGAGGAAGCGACCCAGAAATTCTCCTGGACTCGTACAATCCTCCAAACTTAAATTTCTCTTTTTATTTGCTAAATTCAATTCTCTTAACTATTTTGATCCAGTTATATTTATTTATTGCATTCAATGTTAACTGCTTTGTGCTGAGTGCTCAGAGATCCGCCACACACAAGACTGTAACTGCAGCACGGCCGTGCGCTGTCAATGCGAAGGAGGGTGTCCACTCGCAGAAACCCGCCGGTCGCTTTTTTCATACTTGTTTTAAATTTTTCCCCTACTGGACATTGCGTCACCACACATCATTACACACACTCACACCCCATGGGCAGCCTTTTTTGAGCTAATATCCTCATCACTACTACATCCAAATTGGAAGACACTCTCTTCCACCAGATTCCAAAACCGAGCCGCCAAAGATCATCGCCTCGAAGCCCCGCCTACCGGCCTGTCGCCACTCGTCCAATTGCCAAGCTCCATACTATCCAGCATGAAAATGCAATTTTTCTACCCAGATACGGGTCTGAGGGTTCCCGGAAACCCATGTACCCGAAATTATATCCGTAGATCCGTAATCCGTAGCATCGCGAAATTCTAACATGATTTAGGAACGCTGATTGCTATGAAATGATGATTGAGGGAAAAAGTCATCAATTAACTACTAGTTAAATTTTTGAAAGATGTTAAACTCGGTTCTGGCAAGTCTGGGAAAACATTTTTTAATACATTGGTTCAAACATAGAATATTCGTTGAATTTCCAATGAGATTTTAGATATTGCTTAGATTTTAACCAAGAATAAAGAACTTAACACACACCTCTACACCCCCTCCAAAAAACACTCACTAATTTAGTGATTAAAAAAGTCTATGCTGCAAAATATTTTAGAAAGCTGTTCACCTTTTCAAAATATCATTACTAGACCAAACTCTTTGCTGAATAGAAGCATAGTTTTTTCTAATGAGGATTTCGATTTATCTCGCCGTATACAAATGGACTTATTATCAACAAGTAGCAATGAATAATTAATTAATATCATTTGCGCTGCTTTTGATTCAGTTTTTAAATCTACCTTGAGACAATAAATATGTATATTCCAAATTTTATTTTATTTGTTAATTAAACATATGTTGTATACTTTAACATTAATGTTTAATATCAAATGTAAATACTCACATGTATAAACTTTTTCAATTTATTTTTTAATTAAATAATGCGCTTTATTTACGCAGTTTTGAGATAACGTAGAATGCGTTTTCTTTATTACTCTAAAAATCACACCTTTTTTGGGCTGTTTCGAGGAATATATTTATCATGGGGAAAAAAAAGTTAGGTGTACTTAAAAATGGAACGCTTAAAATAAATACTGATGAAAATATATACGTCCCAAATGCTGCTGTTTTCACACCTAACCTACTGGAACATTTCCAGTTTGTTGCATAATTCAATATTTTTTAAATGTTCCGATATATAACGCAAATTAAAATACACAATTTCTGCATGGCAATGTATTTCAAAAAGTATTCAATATTTGTTTAAAAAAAAACCATGAAAGTTAGATACAATTGATGATACTAATATTCTTGACAAACTTATCAGTGAACGATAATTTAAAATAACTGATGACAAAACTTGCTCGCGATAAAAAATTTTGTGTTAAAAAAATAAAATGGCGGGAAAGATACTCACTTTCCTTTGATGAGAAGCCCCAGCCTATCTGTTCTGGTGAGCCCCTGCATTGCATACGCCTCTCCTGGGTGCAGATTTACCATCTGGGCACACTCGGGACTTACCAGTTTCTGGAAGGATAATCTCGAAACCTAAACACACAGAGAAAAACGACAGCTTAATAACACGGATAGTCCAGTAGAAACGTACTTTACTGACAATAAAATTAAAATTAAACTTCTAAGACGTTTCTGAAAATACTTATGTTCGCTTACAATAATAGCAAAATATATTATCCCTATAAAGTATTATATTTTATCCTTATCGTTAACACTATAGTTGATTTCTTAAAATGAGATTAAGTCATGCAGCAAATCACAATGAAAGGGCACAAATTGAAGAAAATTCAAGCAATATTGGAATTTTTCGGTTACGCGAGCGTGAATTTCGCCAACAAACGCTTTTGGCTTGTATCAGTGGTGTAACGTACACCCCTGCACCGCAACCCTCGCATCGCGGGGGGGGGCAGGATTCCAGGGGGCCCAAAGCCTGACTGAAGCCAAGTACGTACCCTTAGTAAGATCCAGTTAGGGGCCCAAAAACTGACTTTGCAGGGGGGGGCCTAATCTTCTACGCCACTGGATTGTATACATACAAATTATACAAACGTATACAATGACATACAAAATGTTTAAAAATAAAGGTCAATTTTATATCTGCACTACAAAACTTCTCAATTAAATCTTCTTAAGTAATATATAGACTGGCTCTTCTAAGATACATATTCATCCACATTATAACACATAGTTGGTGCTTCTTTGGACTCCGAAACATTCAAAAAAAATTTGGAATGAACCAGCGGATAAAATCGCAAAATCTATAAAGGAATTTGATCTAAATATAGACTGGGTAGCCTCAGAAGACATTCTGTACATACTAATCGAAACAAACTAAACCGAGAAAAAATTTTACTGCAGCAAATCTTTGAAATGTTGGAGAACAGACCGAACATTGATAAAACATCTAATTAGACAATAAACAGCAGAGAGGAGATTCTAGGAATACAATTTTTCAGCAAAATGATCACAACGCTGGTCTCTTAAGCAAATTCAATTTACAGAATAGTGCTGTTTGTTCTACTTGAAACGAAATCAATGATCTATATCACAATCTGTTAACTTGCGTGAATCTCTGAAACATACCCAAATTGATTCCCGATATACCATCCCCCTCAGAGGACTTTTCGAGAAAGCAGTATCGAATAAAACAATGTTCAGAATTTTTTTTGCAGAGCATGAAATATTTTGATATTTATTGATTACAGAATAATTACATTTAAAAAAGGGATAATAGCCTCCATATCCCTCATCATCATCAATCAAGGACACTTACAGTTATTTTTTTAAATTCTTGATGAAATCAGCATATAAAGTAAAGAGAAAAGTTTCTATTAAATTTTTCTTTGTTAAGTTTATTTAAAATTAGCTTTACACACACACACATCTCTTCCACTTACCTGAAGTGGCTGGAAGAGAATACGATAAATATCTTCCAATTCCAAGGGAAGCTTTACTTTCCTCATGGAATACAGAATGTGCAGCACCTGACCGAGATTCAACAGAACGAAGAAGAAATTCCAGGAGAATATGTTGGGAGAGCATACGACATTCCACGCCCAGATAGCAAAGAGGAAAAAACCTAAAAGACATTAAGCAAATTAGTAGACCAATGATATACAGATGGTAAACAAAATAACGGAGATACTTGGAATCAGAATTCTTATTTTTATGAATATATGTCGACCCAGTATGAGCATTATGGGCAGCAACAATTACATGCAAAACATGCAAATGTACATATATCTCTCACTTAACAATATTTTACACCATTCATCCTGTAAAATATCTCCCTATTCTGTCAGTAATGCAGATAAAATCTAGATAGTGTCTTTGCTCTTCTGTCAACAATATGTTCGCAAATGATGTCTGCTAACTCATCTATTACTGTATGCCGAGATTCTATGCTTCTTAGCATTTCCCCTGTTAACCTGATGACTGAAGTTATTACACTGATCATCATTTTCAAAGATCCTGTGTCTTCCCGTAGCAGAGAGCTGTAAGATACTCAACCCTTGAATCTACCAGAATTCTTTCCCTGGACTCGACGGAAGAAGTGTATTCATAGGAGAAAATTTACTTGAACTAGAAGAAAATACCCCAAAATACCTCCACAATTCTGTCCTAATTAATATTTCAGATGCTTGTATCTTAGCAGGGAAAAAATTAAATTAATTAACTATCAGAAAATGCTCTCTTGTTTAATTTAAAATCTTACATAAATAAAAGTTTTAATATTAAGTGTGCATGTGATTTTTAACAATAGTCAAAATTTCGAAACTTGGCAAACTCTATTTTGAAACAAATCGAAGAATGAATACCAAGTCTCCACTTTGTATCATCTAACTCGTACGTCTTCATTAACGAACGAAACAAAAAAAAAAAAAAACAACTAGGAACGAAACAAAGAAAGCATATTCAACTGGAGTGCGTAAATATAAGAAAACTTTTTTTCATTCCAGAGCAATCTATAACCAAGAAGAAAATACTTTTTTTCCAATCATTTTCTTAAATTCGAAACCTTAAACTTTATAAACTTTTATGCTTTTTTCATTAGCATTATGACATAATGCTCTACGCTGACTTCAAATAAAATGTTTCTTTATATATTTCTATATATATAGAGAGAGATTCCTGTCTACTTTTTTAAGTAAAATGTGCTTAAACGTAAGTGTACAATCTAAAATGACGGGAGAATTTTTTTTTACTCTGCTATTGAAATGCATGGTATCGTGATTAATGATGAAAAAAGTTGTAATGCTGGACGGTTCCTGCTTCCATCTGAAACTCCTTGTCTACTCGTAGACCCGGCTAGGTGTGTGGGAGAAACTGAATAATAGCTGAAACATGATTTCACACTAACTATTTTATTGTTACCAAAATATCAAGCAGACACAATAACAATCTAATTAAGATAACCGATCAGATAGTAGAGCGCTAAAGTGAGATTCAATAGCACGGGGATAATAATACGGACCTTCAACTGATCCCACGATAGCTTAAACACGCTTAATATAAACTACGCCGCACACTAATAAGCTAACTTCTAATTAAACAAGGATCGCGATACCTGTACTTTTATGAAGTTGCTCCTACACTTGAATCTTTGCAGGAAATCCTTATCTGGATTTAATCACTGTCGATTGATACACTCTCTGTAATCCTTTTCATGGATGAACTCCCAATGCTCTTAATAATTCCCCGATCCTTCACTCTTCAATTAGCAAACTAACTCGGCAACTCACTTGCCAACCCTTTAAACTCACGAATACAGAATTTATATAATATACTTCATTTGCATAATCACGCTTCCTTACTCGGCGAAAGTTGGTTGAAATAAATATTTTTCCCAGAAGAATCCCAAAGGAATTAGTAGAGCCGCGTATAGATCCGTCACAAAGTGACATGGAAGAATGTACATCAGATTTTAAACCATATTTTTCAACATCATGAGGAATGTTTATTCATTAAGGATTTTTCGTTTTAAACGTCAAATTGAGTAAAGTTATCATCAAGGAGCATTTTTAAACATTAAGTAATACTAGGGATGAAGTTTGCGGTTGATTGATTTCAATTTACTTCACAATTTGAAGCAACATGATGGCTAGTTGTGACGAACCGCGTAATTCTGGGCCACGGTCAAGAGTCGAAGATGACACCGGAGCTGGCATCACCTCTCCTAACTTCCACGCCACGCCATCCGGTGGATTTTGAGCCTCGACAGATTTCTAATGCATTACATCTCTACACGGCAGGTCTTCAGCAACACTAGGTTTAGAACCCTCTACTCGACAACGCCGGTCACGTGTTTGTTACCATGACAACTCAACTGAGAAGCTGGAGGAGGACTTACCTACGATGAGCAGGGAGTGCATGAAGAGGAGGCCTCGCTTCCCTCCAGGAGACAAATAGGAAATGATGAAGCAGATGTTGGCCAACTGGTAGAGCACATGCTGGGGCTGCTGCTGCTCTGGGGTGCACGGGATACTTAGAGTGGCATTGGGCAACGACACGTTGAAGAACGTCGTGTTGGAAAACGTGACGTCCGACGACATCGTGCAGCTCTAGAACATCTGAAAAACAAAGTTGAAATATCAAGTTTAAAGTAAATTTACACCCAACTCGTTTTTTACACGGTAGATACATTCCTTAGAAAACCGTACAAAAAAAAATCGTGTAAGAAAATACATCCGACTTAAGGTAATTCGGGGATATGTTCCACAATTTTATAAAAATTCATTTAAGATGAAAAATCTCTTAATATTTTCCCCCAAAAAGTAATAATAAAATCCATGTTACATATTTATAAAACAAAAAAAAAGTCATTTTTGTTGCAAAAAAAAGAGAATTAAAAGTAATGTACAGTGAGAGGCCCAGAGGTGAGTGGTAGCGTGTGGCACTTCCACACCACAGGTCCAGGGTTCTATCCTCGAGCTGGGCAAGGTCGACTCAGTCTTTCATCCCTTCAGTGTGTCGATAAATGAGTACCAAGCTTGCTTGGGGACTAAACACTGGGGGTTTCGCTTCAGACTGACCACCTGATCGGGACATCTGTTCATGCACTCAGCGCCTTATGGTCATATATACTGAGATGGGCACAGTAGGCCTTGATCCTCATGGGCTGTTGCGCCACTGTACAGTGAAAATTCGGTCTATAAGTACAGTGGTACCTCGACATACGAGTTTAATTCGTTCCGCAACCTTGCTCGTATCTTGAATTACTCGTATCTCGAAGCAAATTTCCCCATACAAAACAATTGAACTACCATTAATCCGTTCCAACCCCCAAAATGTCACCCCAGTTATTTTTTGTTACGTGTTTTTGAATAATAAAAACTTATTTATAAATGACAAATATTTATTGTACAAAAACAAAAAAGAGAATGTAAAGAAATAAATTAGATATCCTCACTGGTCTTTGCCTTTTTCGCTACATACCTCGCTTTCACCTGTAGACCGTTTAGAAAAAAACATGTCCACGGAGGTTTGTTTCTTCCTCCCTCCTCAGAATGTTCCGGAAATGTTTAAGCACAGTACATATCATGGACGTACTACGCCCATACTGCCTCGACAAGTCAACAACTCGAACACCTTGCTCATGTTTTTCTATAATTTCACGTTTTAATTCAATACTCATCATCTTTTTCTTAGCATTTGACTTTTCACAAACTTTCTTCCGATCCATGGTTATATAAATAAATGAACTACAACTGTAAATGTAAACGCAACACAAAACGCGAACACAACTACACAACTTATCACAGCGGAAGCACGCTGCTAATTCATTGACCGTGATGGGCGTGGCGCGCGGTCGCGTGCTACTACCGGCCGACCTGCTAAACCGAACTCGTATCTCGAATTTCGCTCGTAACTCAAAGCAAAAAATCACTCGCTCGCCGGCTCGTATCTCGAAAAACTCGTATGTTGGGGCACTCGTATGTCGAGGTACCACTGTACATACAAATATTCAAATTGAAATGTGGAATAAAACTACTGACAAAAATATTCATCACTACTTGGTAAAAAGCGGGAGCGTTTATTACGAACTAAATTAAAAATGCTATAATCAGTAGATGTGTCAAATATGTCTAGCACACAACTGTCGGCTTTGATGAAGAATTTCACTCGTTATTAACTGCCTCAGTTTTTTTGCTGTCATAACGTCTTATTAGCGGCTGATTTTGGTTTCTCAAGTTTATTATATAATTCTTGATATATCCTGCAACCAAGATTACGTAGAAACTTTAATGCACGCTCAACGTCAGGATCTTGAGTAATAAAATTTTGTTCCATACTTGTAGCAAATTTCAAGCTATCCCGAATTAAATTAGTTGTTAATAGTTGAACCTCATCTTCGACTTCGCAGTATCGACTTTTTTTATTATCATATATATATATATATATATATATATATATACTCGATCAAATCATCCTCATCCAAAGGGCTCGAGTCCCCAGATTTCTTAAAATTCGTGGGGAAAAAATTCGCTAAATTTGTGTACCGTGTGTTATTTCAAAATTGTGTAAAAAAAAGACAGTGGGGAAAAAAGAGCTGGTTGTATATATAATCTGCTCAATAAGCAAATGGTGGCCAAGTTCACTGATGTGAAAAACATGACCTCGATCTGGCATTTCTCTGACCAAGAACCCAAACAATGGTCCGAGAGTTTGATATGAGACTGGTCCACGATATTGTTTTGTTGAAAATGTGTGAACTGAACAGACATGTATTTATGAAAGAAAGTTTCCATAAAATGCAAAAATTGCCTTCTTTGTATTCTCACGCGATCATGACGTCATACGAATTAAATATACTGGTTGCTTAAATCCGCTACCAAATAACTTGGCAGTATCATCTACGAGAATTCAGTTGTCACACATTCAGTACATGACGTAAAAACTAATTACTCCAAAATGAGAGAAGATCATTGCTAAAAAAGATAATTTTAACTTCAGATATGGAAGGAGACAGCCCCACTGAATGACCATGTCGAAAGAAAACTTTTGACAATGCGAGAAGTATTAAATGCAACTTCGGTTCTTTCAAAACGCAAAGGCGTTATGGAGCTATCCGAAATGGACACGTCAGTTAACAAGGTTCCTTCGGCCAAGATCTTAAGACAGCTTGAATCCCTGACCCCTACGTAAAAGTAGAGCCCACTTGCGATTCTTTTAAATAAACAGTAGATATCATGCCTTGTCAAAATACTCGTACAAACGGTGACTCGTAACAAATAAGTATGCGTGACTCACAATTTTACAAACTTAGGCACTAACATAGTGACCGAGTGTCGCATTTCAATTAAATGAGTAATGATCAAGGACGGCTTAAGACGCAAGCCAACTGAGCCCAGAGCCTCATCCCATACACGACTCAGCCTTGATAAGATCATGGTCCGAATATTTTCAAAGGTCAAATGTTATTTTCTGACATATTCTCTGAAAAACTCCGAATTTTGAACTATATATCTACTGGCATCAGTGACAAGCTTGCATTATCGTGTGATGACCGTCGTCCAAATATAGGCCTAGACCTACCACCATATACTATCATTACTCATTCAGTAGAAACGCAACAATTAGCGACATGACATTAAAATGCAGTATTTCTATTGTCGCCAAGTTTTGACAAATCTATACGCGTCCTCTAACTAACTCCTTGGGGATTCTTTTATGGAAAAAATTATTTCAATCAACTTTCACCGAAGGTAAGAAAACTTGATTATGCAAATTAAGCATAATATATATATTCTGCATTCGCGAGTTTTCGGATGTTAGTGAAGTGAGAATCTAAGATTATTAAAGTGCGAATTGAAGTTTACTGAAGTGAGGATAGCTCGGATGTGAAGTGAATTAATGAGAAGCCAGCAATTCGGCCGTTGAACGTAAACAGTGTAGGACGTGTGAAATTGGAATTACTAAGAAGTGATCAAGCCAACTATTAGTGTTCAAGGCCTCATATAAAGGATAAAGAATTACAAGAGTTCAGGTACTGTGCTCATTATTTAAATCGAAGTTAGAGAGTTAAATTGTTAGTGCACGTCCGAGGTAAAAACGAGCTTGTATAAATTATGGTAGGAATATAATTGAATGTTCGTAAATATTATCTCCACGCTATCTGGTCTCACCTTCGCACTCTAGTTGTTGATCAAAATTATCTTAATTAAATTATTATTGTGTCTGTGTTGAATATTGTGATAAATAAACAATTTTAGATAATCATGTCGTCTGATCAATTAGTTCCACCCACACATCTAGCCAGGTTAGAGGGAAGTAGGAATAATACTTCATTACAAAGTTACATATAATTTGAAATTCCCAGTTTTTCGGAGAATATGTCCACGAATAACATTTGACGAATAAAATTATTCGTATCCTGATCATACTAAGGCCGATCGACAGCGAGACGAAGCCTCCCAAGGTCCTGAGCCTCGTTGATCCATCCCAATTCTTTGGATTTCCAAAGGAAAGTGTATCAAAAAGCAAAGCAATCATCGACGAACTGAATAACCATTTATATCAGAAGCTACTATAATCCATTCTTACACAAACCGGATTTATACTGTTAATAAGACAGCTGAGATGAATCATTTGAAGCAGTTATCTCAATCATTTCTTGTTTACTGAAAGAAAAAGTTTTATCATTACATTTCGTCCCAAAAACATTACTTAATCACAAAATATCATCCACATAATATTTCATGAAAATATATTAAACAGAAAATATATTAAATAAAAATACATTAAAAAGGGGGGAAATGCCATTTTTCAAAACAGAAAGGGCACAAAGCTTCGTGATTAAGAAAAATTAAATAAAAAGAAGGAATAGTTATTCTTTTTGAAAGAGCTTCAGAAAAAAAAAGGACATCCACGTCTGGATGTTTGCCGAATAAATTCCACAGCAGAACGGATCGAATGAATAATTTATCTCCCTTTATCGAGTCCCTTGACAGTATTTACTGACATAACAAAGCGATGGCCCAAAATCAATTGGACAGCAAATATAAATGGAGTGGCTATAATCTACTTGAGACAACATTTCTATTCTCGCCCAAGGCGTCCGAAAAGATTAAAATGTCTGCAACTAAAAATTTATTTCTAATTCCGGATGAAGGTAAATGTCATATTCTAAATATATGTGTGTCTCATAAAAAATACAGAAAATTTTGAATTATGTAAATCTCTTCCAGTGTTTATCTGGAAAAATAGTATTTAATAACAAAGATCCTCCGTGAAAAATTCCAGAGCTATCAATGTGGAACAGATGTTGATATTATTCATAAAATTTTATTTTAAAGGAATGTTTAGAGCTTCCAATTTGAAAAACATATTTGGTGTGCGAAGTGACTTTTTGTCGTGGTGTGGAAATCTGGAGAGTGGGATGTCAGCTAATGTCTTGTATTTATTGCTTCACAGCGATTCAAAATTACACGGTACGTCATGTAGACATTTATAAACAATCAAATCAAAAGTATCTTGAGTTCCCTTTTTTAATTCCTACTATTAGTTCACTCTCTCCCTATAAATATATATTTTGTTCAAATTTTCAATCGTTAATAAAATACTTTCTATTCATTCATTCAAGTTCAAATACAGTTTTTAAAACTTGTAGTGAATCACTTGATGTTAATACAGTTTTTTCAAATATTTCTGTTAATTAAATTACAAAATTAATAAATAGTACCAAATAAAAATAATAGTCTAACAGTGTTGGTAGTGGTTTTGTTTTCTTTTCATAAGAATTAGAAGGCGTTGGTGATAACATCTTATTTCTTCTTTCTCTGTTGCTCGGCGTATGTCAGAACTGCGATGGACCGTATTCTGTCTCGCTCGTCCGATCTCCGTCACACTCTACTGAGACTCAACGTCGTTTTCTTATAACTTATCACCGCCAGGCGGTGCCCACTGCGCATGCTCAAACAAACAGATGATAGAAAATCATTCGGTGACCTCGTAGCGCAATGGAAAGCGAGTCGAACTTCTAATCCAAAGGTCGTGGGTTCGAATCCCACCCGGGATGGCCTAATTTGTGAAAATGTAAGTTCTTACTACAATATTTTATAAGAATAATTAAATTTAATCAATGAATAAATACTAAAAAAATAGTCCAAAACCATATATAGAAAGGAAATGGAAAATCGCTTTCTATTTTGTCACTTAATATTGTGATTCTGTCATATGTATACACACACTTATATTAATTGTAACTATTTAATAAAAAGTAACTAAAATAATATATATAAAATTTGGCTTTGTTAATCCAAGTAGGAATTGACTAAAAAAAAATAATTTTTTATTACTTTTTATTTAGCCTTGACTTGTTTAATTTTTTCAAAAGGTTAAAAGTATAGTTAACGAACATATGGTTAAAAAGTTGCTTTTAAGAAGGAGTTTTTATTTCCTACAATTGGCAGAACAATTCAGAGTTTTAACAAGTATAATAGAACACAATTATGAACAATCCAACTTGTTGGAAAAAGTGAGAATTTACTGTACTAACATAAAACTTATGTGTACAGAACTATAAACCTAGATTTTTTTTTTAAGTTTAAAATGGACCTGAATAAAGATTACATCGCGCGCACAAATCATTATCATTCCTAAGCCGCAAACAGATATGTTATCTTATTTTCTTTGTAAGTAGACATGAAAAGTGAAAATAGAGGAATTTAAAGCAATTTTTAAATGATTGTGATATTTAATTGAAGGTTTATTGACGTTGTATGAAAACCAATGAGAGTATTGGTGATAGACCTCGAAATTTTTAACCATTATCAAGTAATGAGGACAACTCATTATTTACACCAGCGTTTCTCAAACTATGGTGCGCCCCCCTAGAAGGACGTGATAACTCTACAAGGGGGCACGGCAAATTGAAAAAATCGTAAAACAAAAGATTATTTTTAAAAAATTAGTAATTCACTGAAAGTAAACAAAATACATTCTGACATAATAAAAAATAAAATTAACATTTACACTGATATAATACACTTATAAATGTATCAGTACTACACAATGTATTTTATAAGTAATTTAACAATACTAAGTTAAGAACATATTTAATAATTACCAGTGGACTCCAAGGGGTTGTTACATATAAAATTATATACAAAAAATTAGCGCTTATCTTGATAATTTGTTAGGTTTATAAATAATCCCATCACTGCCGATTAAAAGTTACGTGATTCACTCCCAATGCCTCCTCGTATTCGCGCGTATATGATGTATTGGGGGAGGGGAAGAAAAGGAATAAATATAAGTAAATCCTTCGCAAAAACAGTGTCAAGATCCTTTTATTGCATTCCAAAGCCTTCGGAATAATTTTATAGATATCAGTGCACAGAAAAGATCGTACTTTAGAAAGACGACATATACGTCTGGGGGCATTTAACGCACAGGTTGAGCGAGACGTATATATACGACGATGGTACTTAATAAGTTAAAGTCGTGTTGCAGCTTTAGCTTCAAAGTATAGTATTATTGAATTGAATGCATTGTGTTATTTGTATGGAGGGGAGGGCAATGGAAAATTATGATTGAATATTGGGTCGCAAATATAGAAAGTTTGAGAAGCACTGATTTACACCATTAAAGTAACGTGATTTTCTTCTTAACCTGACTTCTCTTTCTTGGCATGCTTAAGAGAGGTCATTGATTGATTGTATATTAACGTCATACATATTTTGAAGTTACACTAGGGCGATTGAGGACCGACGTCATGATTTTGAACTATAACATCGGCCAATTCTGTATGGCGTTCTTTTATTGGCACCAAAACTCTAACCTGACTCGATGAAAATAATGCCGGTCACAAATTCTGGCCCATGATCACTAGACAACTGTTGTCACAATATTTAATGAAATTAATTGATTGTATTTTATGATTTCTTATAAGGTCTAAGCCAGGTTGGAATGGTAACTGGTGTCACAATCCTTCCATTTTTTAACACGCTTTTTATAAGCTTCACCTGTATGTAACGGAATCTTTGAACTCGATTTTTACCCACTTTAAAAGACCAGATTAATCCGAAATTTCACACACTTGTCAAGGATCGATGAAAATATAATAATTTGATAATTTTGTTCCATTGTCCTGATCAGGATCATCTGGATTAACGATTTACCCTTTTCAGATTTGGTGACTAATTCCAGAGTTGACGACTAAAAGATTATATTACAATCCTAAAGCGAAAACTCCAGAGGGTATTCCAGATTCTAAAAAAAATGAAGCTATTTAAGATTAATTCATCAATGAATAAATGATAGTATAAAAAATTAAAAAACAGGCTTTCATTGTAGATCGAACTAAAAAATTACAAATAAATTGTGGTTTAGAATAACTAAAAAAAACACGCTTTTATAGTAAATCGAACTAAAAAGTAAAAAAAAAATAATTCTTAATATAAGAATAAAATGACTAACGAAAAAATTAATGTCATTGGTTAAAAGCGTGGGGGTCTTTATATCAATTGTTATAATTTCTTACTAGTTCTATTCCGAAATGCAGAGTTAGTGAAAAAATGTAGTACAAAACACCCCACGCTTTTCCCACAATGACATTAATTTCCTCTTTAATCATTTTATTCTATATTAAGAATTTTTTTTTTTAACTTTTTAGTTCGATTTACTATTAAAGCGTGATTTTTAGTTTTTTTAAAACTATAATTTATTTTTCCAACTGTGTGTGCAGATTTTCTTCAATGTGGACGTACTCCCTTGCATTGTAGGAATTCTCACAGTTACTAAAAATAAACATAGTTAAATTACAAACTATCCAAAATCGAAGACGAAAATTTCATTTAAACTGCATTCGAGTACCATATATGCTACAATGTAATTAAATCATATGCTCTGATAATGCTTTCAGTAACATTAATAGCCTATACGCAGTTCAGAGATCGTTTACTACTTGCTTTTCTCTCTAGATATAAAAAAAAGTTTTTTGTGATGCTGTAATAAATTTATTACGTACTATCACAACAATGCCAACGTTCAAGGTAACTCATCAAGCCTACACCCTGATTTCGCAATGCGTCGTATACGCTGAATGTAGATTCAGATTAATTTCAAAATTTTCCAAGAATGAAATTGGTCCCTTTAGGCACCTTAAAGCCACGCTAGAAGAGTAATTTAGTGTAGAGCTTTTCAAAACTAAAAAATAACTCGCGGAGATATACATATACGCTGCAGTAATAGAATGATGTTGCGAAACAGAAATTGGAGCTTGATGAATTTAAATTCTGAAAGGAAGTCATTTTGTAGAATTGAAAGATAGGGAAAAGTGCAGTTCAAAACAATCAAGATATGGAGACGTACCACTTCAATGACCCAATCATTTTTATAAGAAGAAATGTAACAATAACTGGAAGTGTTTTCAGTACAAACAATTCTTTCGGTACTTTTTTCAGAAGATAAAACCTATTTTTCGGTGAGAAATCCTTTTTCTTACAGTGTATGAATCAAAAGCACCAAAAATGTGAGAATTTTTTAAGCTATCCAAACTGTTTCAGAGAATAATATCATTAAGCTATGTTAGAAATTTTGAGTAAATATTCTTTAAACAATATTTCCAATAATGATTATCTTAGAAATTGGAAAATAATAATTTGAAGAAATAATCAATCTTTCTAAGAATAATTTTATTTAACTAGAAAATTAAAGTGCAACGCTCGCATGCGCTAAAAAAAAACGAATGAATATTTATCAGTCAAAAAAAATATTCATTTACACTGTTTTAAAACAATTACGAAATGATGTAGATCAGTGACGTCAGCACCTGACACTGTCCAA
>BMAO01037420.1:0-20944 GCA_019973975.1 Trichonephila clavata | reverse complement strand
GGCGGCACGTCTATACCTCATTAAATATTTCTGCAGAAAAAATGGCACGTTGATCCTAAAAGGTTCACCACCCCTGCCATAAAACATCTGTCCGTAATAAATAAACCAAGCCACTGTTCCTAACAAACGAATCGAATTGGTGTATATCTGCAACGTATCTTTTAAATACTCCACAATATTCATCGACAACACATTTTGATTGTTCTGATGTTTAATGAGACACGTACTTGCAACGATGTGGCTTTCATTCAACAAATCAAACACACACACTAACAAAATTTACATTTAAATGCTGAAAAGCGCGCGCAACAGCGCCCTCGCATAGCCAATGTGTTGCAACACATCTTTTTCACATAGGTAGTTTCTGATTAATAATATATAATTTCTTTTCTCCATATAACTGTGATCCTATTACCGTAAAATCCGGCGCGCATCTATACTTTCAAGCTGCAATTTTTAATGTTTAAGCATATTTGCCGTATAACGCGCATCCCCTTTTTTACGGAGAAACCTTAAATGTACGTGCGCAATGCTCCTATGTTTTGAAGTCATTTTTCGAGCTATTATTCACAGCTTTAAAAAAAATAGTATACTTCTAGAACAACAATCCTTTATAAGTTCATAAGGAATGTCATTTCTTTTCCGAGCAAAACGTAATGCCATTGAAAAAATTAAAACTCACGCAAATTTCGATTATTCCATTCAATAATCCATTACAATTAATTAAATTTATTTAAATGAAATAGCACTGGATCAGATCAACAAAATTCGAAAGACGATGACTATTTCAGTAGATCTGAAATGCAAGCGGGAAGGTCTTATTTATTTTCTCTTCAAAGCACATTATTAATACCTTAATTACAATCACTGCTTTATTGATATCAAAATAAATTTGCATAATAAAAAGTTTATCGCCGTAACTTATGAGTTCCATGGAGAAGAACATTTTCAACAAAATGGCGGAAGAGAATGATTCGCCTTTAATTAGCCCTAATTTTCGAACGCTTCTTCACAACAAACGATGCGGAACAAAGAGGTGACGATCGTTAATTTTCATAGATTTCTGAGAAGAGTTGAGTTGCTCGGTCGTAAAAAGAAGATCAGAGTAATATTCAGGAATAATCATGCAGCGGAAAATTCACGCCCGGTACCTCCTAATACTCACACATATTCGAGATTTTCGATCTGTGTTACTTTTTTCGTTAGATGCGAGAGATTTTAATTACATTCTCGTTACGAAAATTTCTGAATTTTTTTTTTCATAATAATTTAGTGAGTTCATTTGAAGTATGACCGTGAAATAGTTTTTGTTTTATGTGTTTGTTGAACAAAAAATCTATTTAGGTTAAAAAGAATGTAATCATCTCCATTTATAAATGAGTGTCAGTGGGGATTTGACACATAAAGATTTTAAAAAAAAAAGAGGGGAAAAAACGAAAAGTCTGTCGAAATAAATTCTAATAAAACAAAAATAAAATCGGGATTAAAAACTCTCAAAACACATAAAAAAATTTTTATTATCGATTTGATAAAAAAATATTTACAACACATGTTACACATATTTTGAATTTTTTTTTCGAAAGAAAAAAGAAGCAAATGGCGATAAAGCATCTTAATTTCTTTTAATTATTTCCTATCTAGATTTAATTAAAAGGAATAGAAAAAAGACCCTAAGATGATTCAAATTTGCAAGATTGATTAAAAAAATCTCTTACACTTAGTGTTAGTGAAGATATTAATTAAAACTTAACAAACCTTAAACACATTCCTCTAAGACCTGCTTCAGATTAATTAATTACCAGTTGAAATACACGTTTTTTAAAAAGTTAATGACCTCTAATAAGGAAAAGTTAAAGATGAGTTATTAGTATAGGAAATAACTGATACATAAAATAAGTAAGATTAATAAAGAACTGCATTCAAAGTAAAAAAATATATATTACGGTAGAAGAAAGAATGTAGTAAAATAAGTATAGAAAATGTCTTACAAATGAATAATTGACTATTTTTTACAGTGTTTATATTAATTACACTAATAGAACTCAAAATATAAGAGAAAAAGTTTTTTAAACTATTCAAAGAGATATAAATATTTAATATTTATAAATGTAAAACTTTAAAGCAGAAAAATTTGCTAAACTTTTTTGATGAAATAATATATTTGATGCATATTTTCTTAATATAAAACACGTAGTTAAAATGAATCGGTTTTTCAGGTAGATGCTGTTTCAATCTTACATCTCATATTTCAATTGAAGTGAAGTAAAAAAAGGAATTTTAAAAGAAAACAAAAAGAAATTCGCTGTTGCGACTGGCACTTCGTAATAAATAAAAATTTATCGTAAAACTTCTCCAGAAAATGTTTTAAGAACCGCAGACGAAAAAACATTTACTGTCTTTCAATATGTTTTTATCCAACGCATTTTAACAGAAGTTATAAAATGAAACAAATAATATAGAATGTGAAAATATCAATAAAATCGAAAAAGTAACGATGAAAAATATCAATTTATATTTATTAAGGGAAAATATTATATATGCTAATAAAATCAAACAATATTTTTATTTGTTAGATCAATCTATCACAAAAGAAAATTACGGCTTTGAATTTAATAAAGAAACAGTACTTCTATTTTAAAAGAATACAAAAATAATTTTCTTAAGGAAATTGATTTTGCTGATTTTTATTAAATACAACAGAACAAGAATCAATTTATTTTTAAGTAACTTACTTTAAATATTTTTGGTTATCTAAAAATGTTTTTGATTTTTATTATTTGTTGGAGGGGGGGGGGATTTGCTACTATAATAAATAAATATATAAAAACATGCTTGCTTTAATACCAAAGCAGGCTTGAATTTTTTCTTTATTTCCATCAATTGAATTTCAACCCATTAAGAAATAATGCAATTATATGCATTAAGTAAACATTACAATATTTATGCAATTTCAAAAAAAAAATGTTATAATATGTTAAAGATTTTTAATATTGAAAAATGTGACTGAAATAATTCTTAGAATTAAATAATTTCTACCACATTTATAAAAATTACTTTGATTTTACGTTTAAGTTCGTTTTTTAATGGCACCATGTTCAGGGACTTATTTTCTTCAATATAAACAACGTAAAAAGAAATGCTGTTGAATCTATAAAATATACTCCTCTTTTCATATGGAGTTTGCTTAATTTTAAAAGCAATTTTTTTTTATCAAGATTAAGGAAAATTTGTATCCTAAGAGATCTGGAAGATACGTTCTTCTTTCTTCAAATGAAATATTTTAAGTTACAAAAAAACTTGAAATCGTTATTCAATTCCAATTTTTTCATAGAAGCTTCCTTTTATTAACTAAGAAAAAGGATAACGTAAGATATAATACTGTTATGTTGATCGGGGTTCGAGGATTTTATACAAATCAGTCGCAAAGAACAGGACAGTTCTTTAAATCGATGAGAATTTATTGTCAAAAAACCAATCCTTGAAATACAGGATTCAACAGCAATATTCGCAGAATAAATCTCAGAAGTTCTTCACACCTTTAATAGCACTCAGACACAATTATCAGTGTCTAAAATACACGTATGTAAAAGATTATTCACAAGCAACGCTCATCCTATTCAACAGCCGAGCTAATCACTAATCAAATCTTCACGGTCGAGGCAAGACTACTAATCGCTAGTCAAAACAATACTAACTCATTTTTGGCCAGCATTTCTCTATTCATAGGATTCGCGGATCTTTAGAGAAAGATTCGCGAATTACAGATCTTGAAATTAGTGGATTTCTCCCCAAATTTCCAGAAGAATCCAGAGGGTTTCGAACTCGCTAAAAATTGTCCCCAAAATGGTTGCCAACTTAGTCGCCAAAAATGATGCCAATTTGGCTCTATCGCCAAGATTTCACAAGTTCCCCTTAAATCGCCATTATAACGTAAGGGATGACGTTGCTTGCGAATATTACGATTTTAACATAAATTAAATATAACACAGAGTTATGTAAATGCATTACACCTCCAAATAGAAATTATTTACACTATTTTATACAAAATTCGTAACAATAAGTTTTGTAGAAAAAGCACAAATAAGTTTGTAGTTTTTGTATAATAAATCACGAATCGGTATGATAAAAGAAATAGTAGAAAGTAATAGGGCCCAATTTATATATTTGTAAGGAATTCACATGTACCCTTTTATCAAATAACTGTTCATCTGATATGCTTTTTTATATTAAACTTAAGAGTAATCAATACACAATCTAGCTAATTCACTTTGTTTACTCATAAGGAATCAATGATTTAAATCCATATATGTTTGATCATCGATATAATCATAATTATATCATAACATTACTCTGTTCAAATTTTAATAATTTTAAGCTTCAAAATACATCAAGACATGATCTTTACTTTAAATAATTTCAGTACATCATATTCAAAACTTTTGTATTGCAAAGCAAAGGATTTTCAATAAAAAAAATGATTAAAGTATGAAACAATTCTATTAATTAAAATGTCTAAAAATTATAGCACGTTTTATGAAGCACATAAATTTAATTTAATTCTAGCTAAAAAAAATTTTAATATAACTTATTTGAAGCAAAAATTCTACGAATAAAAACCCCTTTTTTTAAAAAATTAAACAAATCTACATAGCCCGTTGACGTAGTGGGGTATGGAGCTCAGATCAGTCTTGACACGTGAATGCAATTTTAAAATACAATATATCATATTTTTATTTAGAGAATCATTACGTAGTCCCCAGAAATAGGCGTGAGAGAGCGTGAGTGTTTCTTAACGTCTCACTATAAACCAACATGAGGGCTATTGGCAACGAACTTCCTAATTTTGAGCCTTGGTCAAATGTTGAGGACGACACCTGAGCTGGCAACCCTCTCTCCGAACCACCACATCAAGCCAACGGGAGGTCTTTGAGCCTCGACAGATTTAACGTGCACCAGTACCCCTACACAAAGAGTCTTCAGTGGCACTTGGACTCGAACTCTTGACACACCGGCAACACGTTCGTGACCATAATCACTAGATTACAGCTGGCGTGGGTAAAGCGGACGTGGTCAGAGCAGACACTTCGAAACTCATCGTGGTTAGAGCGGACACATTTCCCCCATCTTAGAACAGATGTAATACCTGTCGGTTCCTGCTTGACTCTGAAACCCCTTCTATACCTGTAAACCCGGCTAGGTATGTGGGAGAAACTGAATGATCCACAGACATGATTTCGATCTAATTGATTTATTGTTACCAAAATATCAATCAGACACAATAACAATCTAAATAAGATAGTCGATCAAATAGTAGAGTGCGGAGGTGAGATTCTATAACACGGGAATACTACTAGGGACCCTCAACTGAATCTAAGATAGCTTAAATACGCTCAATATAAACTACGTCGCACACTAATAAGCTAACTTCTAATTAATCAAGCTCACGATATCTGTACTGTTTATGCATCGGACTTATACTGGAATCTTGCACGTGAAACTCACGAAAACAGAATTTATATAATATACTTCATTTGCATAATCACGCTTTCTTGGTCGGCGAAAGTTGGTTGAATTGAAATATTTTTCCCCAGAAGAGTACCCAAGATGTTAATATAGTCGTGGATAGATCCGTCACACAAATAAAGGGTGCAGATAAATAAGTAAATAAATGCTTTTAAAAATCACAAATATAATTTAAAACAGTATATTAAGTGGCAAATATCTTTCACTTGAAATAAAGCTTCTTTTTTTTTTTTTGTTAGAAAGTTTTTTGTTCTTGCACTCGATTATCGAATTACAAGGATAAATACATTTTTGCTAATCGAATTTAATTATTTATATTAAATTGTTAAGATATTATATAGTGCGAATGCATTTTAAATACAGCGAAATTAATAAAAATGATAACTTTCAGAGAAATATTTTAAAATTAATAGTACTAATAGTATAACGAAGAGTCGAAACTGCACAATAGATGACATGTGGTTGATCAGGGAAACAACACAATAGATTCAAGAATGTCCGCTCTACCCTCCTAGCTTCCCTCAAGTGTCCGCTGTAGCCACTGTCCACTCTAACAACGTAACCAGGCTACCACGGCCTAACCCAGAGATAGACAAATGGAATGCAGTTTTTGAATATTTTGTAAATATTTAAATTAGCACGAAGGTATTGGCATACAAGTAGAAATATTTATCTATGAAATATATTATGAAATTATTTAGCGAATATATAGAGATATATATACTAAATCATATAAAGTAATCATATAAAGAAAATATTTGGGTATTGTGCCAATTTCTGTGAAAATAAAATTTTGTGATTGCTCTTCAAGGCAGTTAAGAAGTATAAATTGCTCCAAGGGTAACGTAATTCCTTTCTTTCCAATTATGACTTCTTTCTTTTCATTGATTTGCTAGCCAAAACACGTCTGTGAGTTCTCAATGAATCTCCTCCATCTGATCCTATTTTTAACAATCGTTCTCGTGCTCTTAACACGTAGAAGACGCTAATATCAACGCAGTCAATTCGTCTTAGTTTCGGTCTTCCTCTTGGCTGATTTCCAGTCGGTTTAGTAAAAAAAAAAAGATTGTTTTAGTAGTTGTCTCCTCGAGATTACGAATAACATGACTAGACCACTTATTATTTGCTCTTCAACAGACTAGACAACGTCTGGTTTCATTACCGAAATTAGTACTGCCCAAACTTTTGAATATCATTATATTTAATTTGAGAAGTATAATGGGTAATTGAAATGCATTTCAATACATTAAGAAATGTCATCGCCATGGAAGCACTGATATGTGCATTAACAATGATAACAAATTGACATAAACATGTTTAAGTAGAAGAATAGAGTAGATATTAGTTTTATTTAGCAAAATAATAAGAAAAATGCAAGAGACAACAATAGTCAGGTTCGGGACCTCTGTAGATTTGCATCGACTTAACAGACTCATTGATCGATCAGTAGACAATATACATTAAAGCATTAAACATTTTTCTCACTGATTTTTGACTTCCAACCACTAACGAGAGGGCTTATAGATTGATAAAAAGAAAAGATTTGGTTGTTTATTTATTTTATTTCACATGAGTATATTTATTTATTATTTCTACTCTGTATTTCTAAAATTAAGATCCTACAAATAATAATAGTTTTTAACAGATGAAAATAGAGTATTTGATACATGAAACAAAAGCTTTCAAACGGTTTTAAAAAAATTCAGTTCAAATATACATATATTTTTTTATTTAACATTCCAAGTCCGACCGTTGTCATGGTGACACTTCGAAAATTGTCGCTTTGAGAATTGACGTTGCCACTCGCCTGCTAATTTCAAGTAAAATATGAATACCATTTTTAAAAACTATTATCTTGCATTTTATTAATAATTTCAAAAATTCTATTTTAATTTAATTAAAATTCAACTGTTTTAAAACTTTTAAAGTTTATTGAAAATATGAAATTTTTATCTACTGTATATTTTTTATTATAAGCCGATCCATGTTTTAGCCAAGAGCACATTTTTCATTAAAAATTTACCCAGAATTTGAAAACCATATATCAGTCAAATTTAAAAAAATCCTGTAACTTTTAACATGTTTCTATGAGGTTAAAATGTTACAAAAAAGGTCGAATATTTTCCACAAAAAAAAAAAAAAAATAGTTGTATAGTAAAACACCAGACGCCAACTATGATAATTTTATTTCTGGGAACCTGATCTGAAACTAGCACATTTATTCCATTCATTTTTATCTTGGTTACTATCTGTGTTAGTCTTTCTTTCTGTGCCCCTTCTTATTCAGAAAATAAGTAGGAAGAGAAATTTGTATAAGCCTAATTTCAAACTATAGGTTTAGACATTCCTATGAATGAATAGGAATTTTATAAACTATTCGAAAACCCTGACTTTCGTACTGACTTTGAAGGATTTATGTGACTTTTCCCCCTCTTTTTTTGAATAAAAAGTTCCATTTAAAACACCTAAAAAGTTAAATAACTAAAATGATTTTTGTTTAGTTAACGGAAATTGTTTAAAAATGATCAATTTTTTCTAAATTACGTTTTTCCAGAGATTTTAGTGAATCCGTATATAAACCAAACCTTGGAACTTTGGGCATTAAAAAAGTTCCAGAAATATATACAGAAAAATATACCATAAATTATGACACAAAGCTTCAACATATCAGCCAGTTTGAAATCGTGAACTAATGTTATTCTAATAGAAATTTTACTTTCCTTCTTAAACCTAGGCTAGTGTATGGATTTGAATGCAATAAAGTGAATCCAACGGAGAAAAAATACTGAGATCTGTCTAAAATTAAATTTTCCCTTCAATTTCTGAAATATATGTATTTTTTATGATTCATTTTAGAAATTTTAAGAAAGATTTTTAAAAATACTTTCATTTAAACATCGGAGGAAAAATGCAATTGCAGAGAAACCTTCATTATTATTATTATTTTTTTTTTTTGCTCTTTGAAAAACTTTTATCGTATTCAAATCGATGATCTATATAGTCTAAGCTTAAGAAGGAAAGTATAATTTCGTTAAAATATCAATTGGTTCACAAATCGGAAACAGCCAGTAGTTAGGATGTGTCTGGAATTTGTAACATAGCATTTAAAGAATAATTTCTAGAATAATTCGAGGAACCACACATGCGGTAAGTCAGAGGTAATATTTAGGATAAGTAGGCCAAAGATATACAAAAAAAAAAAAAAAACATGTAATATGTGGTGAGATACACTTTTTGAGTCTTACGGGATTAATTCGATTTTTCTTCGTACTAAGGAGGTTTTTGATGTGTAACATCTTTCCTCTCGATTGCTGGAGATTTGTGGGAGTGATTTCGTGAAAAGAGACGGAAATGCGTAACAGGAAGTTGGGGAAGCGCGTGCTTTTTAATTTGACCAATCAGCGTGCTTGGTGGTGTCTCTTCGCTACCCCTCAGCGAATTTTTTTTCTCCTACATTCGGGAGGGACTCCCCCCCCCCCGCGGTCTAGGCCTTGGGATTTTTGTTTGTTTTGTTTCCTCACTTTAGGTTTAGAGAAGAAGCTAAGTCCTTTAGCTGGATCTTGTAAAGATATATCCACGTGGGTCCAACTCTAGTAGCCATCAAGCCGCCAGCCTTTTTTATATTGTTAAATTGAGCATTTCAAAATATTCTAATTCAAAAACTTGGTTTTGTTTGCGCTTGACTCTAAATCCGCACATACCAGCAAATCTTATTAGACTTCACCTAGGATAAACTTGCGACCCTTACGATCATTTGTCAAAGTCTGAGGGCTCACCAAACATATTTCGACATTATTTCACAAAATTGTTCGTAAGGCAGAAAACAGGTTCATGTTGGCAGAGACATAATCAGGTAATGACGAACGTGTTTCGATACCTGATTTCGATTGCTGTGTAAAATTTAAACGACCGAGCCACAGAGCAGCTGGTGTTGCGATCTATCGCAAAAGGAACAACTCACACGTTGTGGCTCCTCTCTCTCTCTCTCTCCTCTCTCTCTCTCTCTCTCTCTCTCATATGGATATTACTTATAGTTAACAAGTGGATTGGGTATTGTTATTAAAGATATTGGGGATATATGTGCGGCAGAATGCTTTTTTGGAAATGGATAAACAGTGATTTCAGTGGTCGTATACATTTCTCCGAATCAAACGGTTCAAAAAATCAAAGATTTCCTGCATTTTTTACTTTTATCATATACCGAAGGTGGTTTTGCTCTTGTAAAAAAAAAACTATCACTCGCTTTTCATGATTTTGAGTGGTGATTTTAAAGTTAACTTCACTTTGCCAGAAGTCGAGCCACTCATAGCTTTTTTGAATGATGAACTCAAGCTCGAAATGAACACAAATCGAAATGTTTTGACAACTAACAGTGGTACTGTTATTGATGCTGTTTTTCAACGGTTTTTAAATACTTTGAAATCACAAGTATATATGTCATATTTTAGTTATCATAAGTTATCAGTACCGCTCTTCCCCAAATTGAACAAGAATAATTATTTTTGATAAAAAAAATTGCATTACTTCTTGTGTTAAATAAAATTTTCATTAAAGATATAATTATTCCATAGAAAATTATTTCCAATCATACTCGATTCATTTTTTAAAGATTTAAGTTGCTATTGCGAATTTACCGCGATAACATGTCAGATGTTACAAGTCGTATGCGACTACTGTAAGGCTCGTTTCTTTTTTTTCATTTCAATGTGGGAGCTGCTTTTGTAAAGAGTGGCTGAATCGATTGTAAGTGATTTGTGATTAAAATTTGAAGCAACATTACACATTCACATCTCATAAAAACTAAATTTTAAAGACAAAATTTACCTTAATGTGATTTTAAAAGGGCTAAACAAAATTTACTTAAAGAAAACTGTATAAAACAGCACAAAAATAAATTATTGAAAATAATGACGCATGAATAATTTTTTTAGGCATTATTATATCACTTTTATCGTACAGTTCTCAGAATGTCTGAAGATTAATTACAAAGTACCTAGCCGTTTTAATATTGGATGGAAAAGATTTAGAAAATATTTGTAGTTTCTTCAAAGGAATTTCTCTTTAAATATGGGTTCATTAAGTTGTGCTTCAATAGTAGAACACAAGCACCATATAACTACCTACTTGAGGTTGTTGGTGTTTGGGGGTTCGAGTAAAAATCAGCCATAACCAGTTTCAAATTCAGATTTATTATTCCACAAACATAAATCTAGCAACTAAAGGCAGGAAATGCACAACGCCACTATTTAGAAGAGCAAACACATCTACTTTACTTACTCTACACCCAAGGTTGCGGGTTCGACCCCGGCCCAAGTCGGTGGATTTTCATGATGCAGAAAATCGACAGCGGCCATGCCGTATGATTATACGGCATGTAAAAGATCCCTAGAGTGTCCGTTTGGCTTGGATGCTCTCGGCAAAATTAAATCCTAAAACAGGTTCGCATCATCAAGAGCTCAGGTGTCTCCTTCTGTGGAGGAAACTGGGCGTCAAAATTGCTTGCTGTAATTGGTATCGCCTATATAGTGCAGCGCTAAAAAGTGATACCAACTCCTGGGGAGGAGTTACTAGGAGGTACTAGGTCTGCAAAAGGTTTAAAATACCAAAGCGCAACCCCATTGAGAAAAAAAAACTTTACTTACTCTTGGAACATTTTGGACTTCTACGGTATAATTCACCGTAATTCTCTTTTTGTTGTATGATTTTCGATCGTAATCGTTTAACTCAATCTTACAACTTATTCGCCAATTAGCAATAATTGACCATCCAGAGACTACTCATGGACTAACTCTCGACTAACTTCACGCACCTAAATGTCCACGCTTAAATATAACAACTCATTTGAATAAATCAAGTCTTCTTCTTCGAGAGAAAGTTTTCAGTTGAACTTACAGTTAAAAAGAAATAAATTTACCCCAAGAGGTTGAAGGTTCTCGTTACAACCATAAAAAATTAAATATATCAAACACTTTTACCGACAAGGTTTCACTGTAAGCCTATTCTTCAAATCCTTCAAAATCTGGTTTTTTTTAAAACCATGTTAATAATGTTTGAGAAGAATTTAATTTCAATTGTTGAAAACTTCTAATTTTGATACAGTTAAATATTTTCTATCTCTTTAATAATATGATGAATTTCAGCTTTGTGAAGAATAAATTCTTGAATAAAAAAATGATAAAAAACGAATTATTAAAGAAATAATTCTAATTTTTTTAAAAAAGGAAAGGGGATTTACATGTATTTATATATATGCCGTTACTTGAAGCTTCAAAATGTTGTATGACTATGTATTCATATATATTTTTTGTTGCTATTGATTTCTAAGTACTAGTAATAAGTATTCAATTGTATCGAAAAGCATTCTTACGTTCCTTGTGACAGATCTATACACGCTTCCATTTTTTTTTTTCTTCCATTTTCCATCACTTTAAACAAAATATTTAATTCAACCAACTTTCATCGAGTAAGCGAACGTGATTTATGTAATTGAGGTAGATTATATAAATTCGGTTTTCGCGAGTTGGCAGTAAGAAGGTAAGAAAGGAAGGAAGGAAATGATTTGTTGACACCCTGAAGTTGATACGTTAGATGTGTGCAAATAGGAGTTTAACAGAAGTTTGAGAATTAGTTGTTAGTTGAAGATTGAAAAGCAGTGGAATTAATTAAAGATTACAGAGCGTGGAGCCATCGTCATTTGATCAAGCCGAAGAGAGTGCCTGAAAGTTCCAGTGTAGGATCCGATGCATCAAAGGTTCAGGAACTGTGCACTTAATTAAGTAGAAGATGGTTATTAGTGTGCGATGTAGTTGCAATTGAGCGTATTTAAGCTATCTTAGATTCAGTTGAGGGTCTGTAGCAGTATCTCCGTGTTATAGAATCTCACCTCCGCACTCTACTATAATTCATATACCTTAATTAGAATTGTATTGTGTCTGTTTGATAATTGTTAATAAGAATTAATAAATCGAATTAGATTGGAAATAATGTCTGTGGATTATTCAGTTCCTCCTACACATCTAGCCGGGTTTACAGTTAGACAAGAGGGTTCGGATGTAAGAGGTAACCGAACGTTATCACAACCTTCTCTCTTGATTTAAAAAGGACAGGATTTGAATTTCTAAAGCCTAAGTATATTTATCTTTTTCTCCCGTATAATCCCTTTGGAAGCTGATATCTGCAAACGCCGTTTTTCAAGACGTTCCAAATTTCAAGTCTGTCTGTCTAATAGTTCCGGAGATCTCCTGATCAATGAGTAAGTTAGAGTCGATTTTCTCCTCTAAATATACAAACTAAACTCAGTGGCACTGCAGCCCGTGAAGGCAAGGTGTACTATGCCCCTTTCAGTGACCATTGGGCGCTGAGGTGCATGAGCAGATGTCCCTATCAGGTGGTCAGTCTGAAGCGAAACCCCTAGTGTTTAGTCCCCAAACAAGCTTGGTACTCATTTATCGACCCACTGAAAGGATGAATGGTTGAGAATATATAACGGCCTCAGACCTGTGGTGTGAAAGCGCTATACGCTAACACTCGTCCTCTGGGCCTCCCCTTCACATATATATAGGCAGATTAAAAATAATATAGTACATAAAGATAAAATGTCTCATTATATTATAAGAAATGGTTCTCAAAATTCTGATCTATAGTACAAGAAAAAAGTATGTTTACTTTTCGTTGTCAAGTTCTAAAAAACTTTTTTTTAATGTGAGCGAAGATTTCTCAAGTTAATGTTTTTATCTTATCAAAATGACACAACACTTCGAGTTTACCAAGATACGAATCGCCTTATTGAACAATATCAATATACACGTACTTTGATCAAACATTGATACACATCACCGAGATAAGGATATCACAATAAAACAAAACCAGCCGATACTATTATTCCATCCACACATACAAAAACATAAATTCTTCTTCTGATTAAAATCGCCTAATAGCCAAACCTCTGACAAGCGAAGCATCGAACAATCCCCACTTCCCAGAAACACCATTTGTCACTGATTGCAAAACTCGTTCACCCATCCCCTCTAGTGTGTTTCGGCTATACCCTTTCTCGTGTGATGCAGAATTGGATCACTCTTCCGTAACCTATTATTCCTGTCTCAATCACACGTTAAAAAGACTTCCGTTACAAGACCGTGACAGCAATTGCGATGGCCGGCCGTTTTGTCCTGAACTTGGCGCGCCACCCACCTTTCGTTCGAATGTCACCTTCCTTCTACTTTCCCTTCACGGCCTACTTCACCGGAATAATCGAAAGAATTTGTTTGTGGAAAAGAAAGCAGCTCGGCCTAGAAGAAGAGGGGCGGAACAATTAAATTAGGGAAGGTGAAAGTCTACCGTCCTACGATCTTTTTCTTTCTGGTGACATTCAGTTTTGTGGATGGACGAAGGGCTATTGTGAACAGGAACTGTAGCTTAACTTGAGGGAAGGAATATTATCTGAAATGAATGTCCTTGTGTAACATCTATGATATTCAAACGTTTCCGAACCGTTTGTTGAACAACAGTTTGTTTGAAACAATGTTCGATTTATTAACGTCGTATTCCGAAGCAACACAAAAACTATCGCGATGGATGTCGTAATTTTGAACTTTGGTCAAGTACACGGAATGATGTAGAACTGGTTGTCCAAACTTTCACACTACGACTAAGACAGGATTTTGAGCCTCAATGGAATTTTTGTACATTAGTCCCTCTAGATCAAGAATGGACAAATAACGGTCCGCAAAGAGTTTTTTTTTTTTGGCAGCTCGCCAAGACAGTTAGAAAGTTTTGGGTCGAGATTTATTTTCCGTGCGCGATCAAAGATTCTTGTTGCATTTTTCACTATTTGGGATACACAGTACCTGAAATTGTTTCTACAAAGCAATCATCTGCAGAGTTGAGAGGACGAAGCCACAAGATCTCTAGTTTAAAAGAATTTAGTCTAAATTCAATTTTCTCTAAAATACCATTAATGATCATACTGATACAGCACATGAGAAGCTACAGCTTGAGCTTATGCTTTGACATTAATTGACTGTTACAAATCTGCCAGTTGAAAAATTTCCATATATGAAGTAGTTGTCCTTTATACACTCATGTCCATAAATTAAGGATAATTCAGAATCACACAGAAATTCATCTCTAAAATAAAAATTTCACCTGTAGAATTATCACATACATCTTGAAGAAGAATATTCAAATTACAGGAAACCACCAGATGGCGCGGATAATCCGTCACAATGACGAGAGTGTAAGAGAGGGGTATATAAGGAATGGTGGCAAAGAAGTAAAATTGTTCATAAGAGCTTTAAAAGCCTTTCAGTGCAATAACCGCATAGTTATGGCACAAAGGAAGCATTTGGATGATTTTTTACGTGGTAGAATTATCGGACGACTGGAATGTGGACGTACCCAGCTGGAAGTATCCGAGGAACGTGGAATCGCCCAGAGTGTCATCACCAGGCTTTGGCAACGATTCCAAGATGATGGTAATGTGAGTAGATGTTACAGCATAGGTCGCCCCGAGTTACAACGCCAAATGAGGACCGGTATTTGGCAGTTACTGCCAAAAGAAACAGACGGAGCACAGCATCAGACCTAACTCGTCAGCTCTCTTCAGCTACCGGTACGACAGTTTCCAGGCAGACCGTTTACAGACACTTAGGGCCCCTTGGTCTATATGCTCGTAGGCCTGTCAGATGTGTTCCCCTTACCACAACTCACTGTCGCCTGCGATTAACCTGGAGTAGAGAGCATGCATTGTGGACACCGCAACAGTGGTCTTGTGTGATGTTTTCCGACGAGTCCAGGTTTAGTGTGCAGTCTGATTCTCGCCGGACATTCATATGGAGAGCGCCAGGTACCCGTTACCACCAAGAGAACACCATTAGACAACACCGTTACGGTGGTGCAGGATGGCTCGTTTGGGGAGGAATTATTCTTGGTTCCAGAACTGACCTGCATGTTCAGAGTGTAACGATGACAGGCCACATCTATCGGGATGTCATTCTGGAAAAACATGTATGTTTGTTTCGGGGCGCCATGGGTGCTGAATTTCTGTTTATGGATGACAACGCCCATCCTCACCTTGCAAAAACTGTAGACGAATGCCTTCAATCGGAGGATATCACCCGTATGGATTGGCCAGCATACTCACCGGACTTGAATCCAATAGAGCATGTGTGAGATATATGCTTGGCCGACGAATTGCAGCCCGTCAACCCCCCTCCCACCTGTCTGCCGGAACTTCGGAGGGCATTACTTGATGAGTGGTGTAATATTCCCCAAGATCAGATTAATAATTTGATACTCAGCCTGCGTAGGCGTTGTAAGGCCTGTATTGCATCGTCCGGGAGACATACTCCGTATTAACCATTATACTAACCATGTTATACTGTTTTTTGTAAATAGGTTCTTTTTTGAAATTTGCTCCAGGGAGTAAAAATCGCAATTTTTATTAATTATGTCAAACATATAGCATCTTTTTTGCTCTTTACCTTTTGTTTAATATATAGACTTTACAAATAAGTCAAATTTGCTTTGCTTCTGTCTCTTTCTTTGCTTGAACTTCATTATCCTTAATTCATGGACATGAGTGTATTTTAGCCGACGCACATTTGTGAACAAAGTTTTTATTGCATGAAGATCAACAAGAGTAAAGATAGATGCAATTTGGCTGAAACAACTTAAAGACTGGGATCAGAATTCAAATAAACAATCTCACTCCTGATTTTATTTTAAAAAAAGGAAGAATGTGATAGGTCTCAATTTACAAGGTCAGGTACAATTGTCTCATTAAACTGATTCTGAAATTAAATGTACTTGTGTGCAGCTATAGATAATATTTAGTTAGCACAAAAAATAAATTGAGCAAAACTGTCACTCTATTTTATTTATTGAGAACATTAGAAATCCCCGTGCACCACAAAGTATCACACGGGGGCTTACAGAGGTAAGCATGAAGCATACATTACGAAGGAATTTTAAAGTCATGTGAAGGATTACAATACAAACATTCATGCCTACTCTGGGAATCGAGCCCAGGCCCTGCGACCCCGTAGTCAGCGGCACTAACCACTATACCGGATGGGTGGCCACTATTTTATTTTAAACATATTTATTATTTGTTTATATGATTGCAACCATTTTAAAAAGGTAAGGCCCTTCCGTACTTTGCACTCCAACAATGTAGGCAACGACTCGAAACAAGTTGCCTACCCCTGCTCTAGATCATAGGTTCTAAAAGTCACTACGGACTTTTTGTGACACCTGAGGGGTCCGCGGCACATTAAATTAATATGTAGGTGCGTAGACAATGATACGGCGTCCGCGAATGTTTAACATAAAGTAAAATGTTTGTGATCCATTTCTGTTACTATGAAAGTTTAAATAAATTAATCATATAATTCTTCACGTTTAAAAAATTTTTAGGGTAAAAATGTTTTTTAAAATTTAGAGTAAAATAGTATAGATAGTTACATAAAATACAAGTTAAGACAAGCGTCGTATGTAAGTCGGGCAATTTGTGGGTGTGAACGGAATTCCACAGTTACATGCAATAACTAGTCTAAAATATGGCAGTATAAGACGGTCGTGCATCTAGTCAGTTTAGTTTTGTTTTGTGGATGATCCCGATTTGTAAAGTGAATGCAATAAATTTTCCTTTGTTTTGAACAGAAAGCAATATTATTCGTTGTATTGTTAATTGTTAAAGTCCGTTACACACATATTAAATACAATTGATATCTTGTACTTAAATTTATTAATCCAAGTTTTACTTTTGTTAAAGTTAATTTACAAATAGCCCCCCCCCTTATTAAATAATATTAAAAAATAACATTTGCAAAACATAAAAGTTAAATTTGTAATTTTTCTAAAATACATTGAAATAGTTATTGTATTTTTTTCGGGGGGGGGGGATGGGTCATTTCCAAATTTTCGCTTATAAAAAGGGGTCTACGGGCACAGTAAGTTTGGGAACCACTGCTCTAGATGATGGACCTTTAGTCGAGTTTGCTCGAGTCCACGACTCGACAACGGCCAAGTTCTTGATCATGACTACTCGGCTACTACGGTCACAAGAACAATGTTCGAAGCAATTATTTACTAACTTTACAGACATTAGTGCTATTTTTTCGCTCTTACATGAAACAAAATGTCATGAAACTTTTAAATCTCGTGTTTTTGACGTTATATATAAGTAGAAATAGTACAGGGTCTTTTTTTAAAGAAAATAGATCAATTATTTAAAACTCAAAGAAAGTGTGCAATGGAAAATGGTTTAGTTTTAAATGTGTTGGATTTTAAAATTACAATTCTAATGTGAGATAAATGGATAATTTACTACAGAAATAAATATAAAAAATACATATTTTTTTACATTTTAATGTAAAAAAAACATCAGTACTCTCTCTTGTGCTATAAAAGAAAGAATTCCTTATTGACAAAGAAAAACACTGCATTAGTCTTGTTAATGAAAGAAAACATGTATACGCAATATTTTAATTTTTTAATGGCAATTCTATAATTGAAATCTTAAAACGATAAAATTAATGTCATAAACAAGCCTGTTTTTTACGAACGCTTAAATATATGATTGTTTGTAGTTCCTCTAAAAGAGAGAATTTTAAAATAATTTACTTTCTCCAAACAGGCTAAAGAAAGTAGTGTGTAATATTAAAAATCACAATAATGGTTTTTGTAGTGATATTTGAAACAATAAAATTATTTAAATATATAATAAACGATAACTTAAAAAAACTTTAAAAAAAACACGCTTTCATAGCAAATCAAACTAAGAAATTGCTGACGCATCCTCCCCTTTTTCACACAAAGAACATTTTTTTTGTTTGTTGTATTTGTATTGAACACATGAGCGTTTTCGCTTTAGAGTTGTAACAATTTTTCAGTCGCCACATTTGGAAACGGGAAATCGTTAATTCTGATAATCTTGATCCAGACATTGCAACAACATTTTTTAATTATTGTATTATCATCGGTCTTTGACAAGTGTGCAACATTTCGAATTAATTTGATTTTTTAAAGCGGGTAAAAATTGAGTTCAAAGATTCTGACCGGAAAAATGATTGCAGAGAAAGTAAGAATATGCTCCTTCAATAAGTTAAACAGAAGTGACCTTGAAACAAATTCTGTAGCCAGATATCATGAAAATCACTAAATATCGCTAATACCACCAAATTTGGCGGGGGGGGGGGGAATAAATGCTTCGTGATGTAATCTACGAGAGTCCAAGATGGTTAGTTGACGAGATGGTACTAAGGCTTCACTGCCTATACATGAACAATGCAGGGAAGCAACATTGTGCTGTGTGTCAAACCTTGATTGCATATCATTGGGACCTCATCTGATACTATGATTACAGATTTTGCATTAATGTGTGAATTTTGAATTTATGCTTTTTGAGATTTATATGCAAGTGTTAGTTGTTTCCTGGAAAAAAAATTGATGTAGTTGCAAAAGAGTTCAGGAATAAATTACAATTTCCACAGGAAAAACTTTTTGTTATTTTGTGGGGACCTTTCTACATTTTAAAATTGTTCAAAAACGTATGATAACCTAATTTAATATTTTTTCCTTAGTTCCTCATATTCTTCACCGTGATACACACAGCTAAATATGTTAAAACATTTATTTATAAGATCAATTGTAAGCTCAGAGTAACCTTGAAATAAATAAGTTGAATAGTGTTTAAGCCACCATTTCCCTCTGATATAAAAATTACTTGGGAAACACTTACATAAAAAATAACTTAAACATTGATTCGAAATATTTTATTCTCTGAATTATGCCGAGCGCATACGATACAAAAATATATGTAAGATTCACTTTGTCGCATTTCACAAAAACTCTGCAGTAACAATGTATAAAATATAGCGAGTATATATAAACAGATTATATTAATGGATTGTTTGCCCAAAGTGTTCACCAAAACTTCTACTTAAGAAATTGAATAGAATAGCTTTAGATCTTATACTAGAAGTATATGGTTGGTCACGTTATACTATAACAGTTTCTATGACGTTTATAACCTTTCGCAAATGATTTCCATGAACATTTCCAGTCGGTGCAATAAATTTGCAAGGTTTACTTTAAAAAGTAAATAATAATGGTGTATTATTTCTTCTCTTAAAATAATGCAAGCATTTTCCATATTTTCTATTACTTTTGAGAAATAATCTCATATAATTCATAGAAAATTTTTTTTTTTTTTTTTGTATTTTAAACAACTTGGAACATTATTATTCAAAATGTACATTTTTGCAGCATTAAAAACAATCAACATTCCGGAAAATGTATTGTTTTTAAATCTCTTAATTATAAATATCACAGAGAAAAATATTATCACTATGAAAAATACGATAAAAATTCACAAAGTCATTCCAGTCTTATTTCTTAAATCTTCAACGAATTGTTTACTCCTTTACTTTATACGAAGATAAAAATATCTATTTTAACCATTCATCGAATTTTCAAAATTCCGAATGAAACTTCAGCGTCATTATTGTCTGAGCGAAAAAAATAAGAATTGTCTTTTTTCTGGAACATCTGGTTGGGATATTTTATATTATTCTAAGTCATTCAAATTCCTTAAAGTTTTGCAAAATCAGGATATTTTGGAATAAAGGATAAATTACTCAGCGTGTAGCAGTTTTATTGATGATATGAAATCGCTGAAAAGCCATTTTCAGACTCAATAATGCAGGTACTATAAGGAAATAAAGTAAGGACTAAGGTAGTTTTATTTCATCAAATATAAAATGCGTTTGTTGGTAGAACTATTGGGTAAATAAGAGAAAATATAAAAACCTTTGTAGATTGCCTAAAGAATTGAAGATTCCTTCCCTTCTTGTGAGAGGTATAGAGGATCATAACATTAGGTAAAATGGAAAGCACTGATTTAGAAATGTAATATAAAGAAGATATATGCAGTATCGAATGTTACAATAATCTGGTAACGGGCTCTCCTCGGTCCTTCCTCTAATCCTTAAGGAGAAATACTTTCTATGCATTGTTTGATTGAGAACCTCTTTCAGTAAAGAGAACGTGAAGTATGCAAATGAAAGAAACTATTTAAAGTTAAGGGAATCGAGTTCGAGAAAGAAGATAGCAGTAAAATCAGCTGATGCCATGCGGAACAATTCCTATGAGAATTGTATTCCGAATGGTCACAGTATCAGAGCATAAGACTTTGAACCTTGTCCGAGTCGTCCAGGGAATATAACATTGTGCGTCTATATTTCTTCACATGTCCTTGACAAGTAGAACTTCAACTATGGTTACATTTATTAATTAGGGATAACTATCTCACATTAGCTATTTATAACTTTATTGTATTTGGGATTAATAAGAATAAAAATGGTTGTGCTTTAGAGATGTCTTTTTCTTCATTATTTCTTACACGAACGCGAACTAA
>BMAO01037419.1:0-18102 GCA_019973975.1 Trichonephila clavata | reverse complement strand
AGATCTGAGGTGAGAAAGAAATGTTTCTTTATTTTTAATTCTTAGAAAATTACAACTTTAAGAATATTATTTTACAGTCATAAATTGTTTACAGAGATATATATTACACAAAAACATAAAGTACAATAATTAATAATTCCAATATTTTCAACATTTACAAAACAATAGCTAGTTCAACAAAGCTTTAATCGATGTATATGGATTATACACAAGCAATATCAAATATACATTTCCAACAATTTCATCTAAGTCTTTAGAATGTCACCAATTGCAAACATTCTTCAATACTTTGCAGGAAACTATTTCTTTGAAACACATGAGTATACAATTCATAAGCTTTCACATCCTTCTTCTTCCAAAAGCAAACTGTTTCAATTAAGCAATTTGACGTTGCTGAATGCATGGCATATTATGAAGCTCTCTAACTATATCATTGTTATTCAGAACTTTGAAGTAGGCGACTTTCAATTTGTGGTCCACTTCATCCATTGAATGCATTTGAAATGTGCTTGCTGCCTGAACACAAGATATCGTATTTTCGTAAAGTGTGTCGGTGAAGCAAGTGATTGTGTAAGTATTAGATGGTCCATTGTGGTTTAAATACAGCAATCGAGGCCAAATTACTCCTTTTTGCATCCGCATGCCCTTCGGTCTCGCCTAGTCATTGGTCAGAGACCAAGCGCAAAGTTACAAAAGTTAAAATTCTCCCCAAATTTATGAGTCTATTCAACTTTCATGATCGTTGAAAACTCAGTGACAGCCAGCGCTGGGACCCCGGTTCAGGAATCCGACCACATCCTGTAAACAAGGGGAATACACAAATTACATGTGTATTGGGGGCCATCTTCAAACCCAATCAGCATCCAAGCTTCCAAGCCTCCCATCACTTAATATTTTTTTAAATATTTAAAATGCACATTTTTTACTTAAATTTTTCTTATAGTTTTCAAATTGTATATATTTATTTTTAAATAATTATTGAAATTGGGCTACACCTATTTAAAGGTACAAATTACGCAAAATGGATTTTTAAAAATTTTGGTTGTTTTTTTATATTTGTATTCAAAATTTAATAGAAAAGTTGGCTATTTAATTTAAAAGATTTCCAGTTTCCGTACCTTCGGTTAGTGTTTTAGAAGATAAATACAATGTTTTATCAAAATAAGTTTTTTTATTGCAAACTACAATATTTAAAATGTTATATTTTAATAAATTATAAAATTTTCCCTTAACTATAAAATGTTAGATGCAATGTTAACATAACTTCTTAATTCGGCGGCTCATGAGGGTAAAGTACACTGTGCTCATAGTATTTATAGATAATTTGGTCAGGTGGTTAGTCTGACGTGAAACCTTTAACTACCAAGGGATGAGTTAGTTATTTTTTTTGTTTAAATTATCCAAAAAAAAAAAAACACGCTAAATAATGGAAATTAGAAATAAAAAATATTCTTACTATTTAAGGGTTCAGATTGGTTAAAGTTTCCATAACTTTGGAAACCTGGTCCTATTTCTCCCCCCCATCTTGTTTGAAAGTTGTTTCGTCTGGAGGCCCGTGGTGGTGAATTTCGTCTGGAGTCCCCGTGGGGTGGGGGTGAATTTCGTCTGGAGTCCCGTGGGGGTGAATTATCTTCGTCTGGAGTCCCGTGGGGGTGAATTTTCGTCCTGGAGTCCCTCAACGGTTGTGATTCTGGTGGAGGAGGACTTGTGGTTACTTCTTCGTCTCTAGATTCCGTCGCCTGACTTTCTGCACGTGCTATTCTTGTTGTCCTCCTCCGCTCCAACCTTTCAAGTCTCCTTAATCGTCTTATTAGAACGAAGCTTTCTGTAAAATTTATAATTAAGTAATTAAATTTATATAAGTAGCGGTAGAATAACCTTGTTACCCATCCGGTGTAATGGTTAGCGACGCAAATTGCTGTACCATGGGGCTTATATATATATATATATATATATATATATATATAGGTTCAAATCCCGGAGTGGACATGGATGTATAGTGCCTTCGCGGCATGGAATACTCTAAATAGCCGTCGAGCCGCAATTCCTCTCGTGATGTTGGTGGAAGGGGATGAGAAATGAAAGGCTCCCAGAGCCCTCAAAATTGGAATGGGGAACCGAGCCAAATCGAACTGTAACCTGCATGGTACTCAAAGGTACGGCTAACAACAGGTGTACAATATAGCGCTATACCAGTATAAATTTCGTGGGCCTTGATATGACTACGTCAGACAGGTGACACAACAACACCATAGCCTTTGAGGCTAAAGCGTAACTTATAAAATTTATAACAAATAAATATAATTTATGTAATTAACGAGTACAATAATCCTTGAGAAAAAAAGATTATCATTTGGACAATTTTTCAAGCATATTATAATAAGAAAATAGTGTAAATAAACATAAGCTTAAAAAAATAAGTATAAATCTTACCTAGTGTTGAATCATAAGGGGATTATAAAGCCCTAAATTAAAAATAAAAAAACGTAATTAATTAAACATTAATGAACACTAGGCATCAAATTTTTTTGTAAAGCTGTTAATTATACAATAGAAAAATGTTCTTACTAGATGATAGAGAATTTGTTTGACCTATTTGTCCACTACCAGTAGTATGGGTTTGATGGCTGTCAGATAAAAAGTGCCTTTCTCGAGATGATGGCTGTCAGATAAAAAGTGTCAGTTGGTATAGAATCAAGAATTGAGAAGAACATTATACTCTTATGATATGTTCTCTATATTTTAAAAATCGGATAAGAAATAAGTAAAATTGTTATCTGTATACGGTCAGTAGAACGACTGTTGCTTTAATCGACTCTTGGAGACGAAAGAAAAGAAGTATTGCATTAATGGAGCAATATACCTCTTTTCTTCCATCTACGAGAAACCCGATGCATCACTTTCTCTGTTATATGAAAGTTCTAACTGCTATTGTGAATGTGATTGCGATGATCATGTCTCTTGCGCTTCCATGTGGACCCAAAGGAGGTGGCAAGACTCCACTCGTTTTTTTTTAAATTTATAGCAGAAGTTTCACCTAATTCACATTATTTGCATCGTCATGAGATTCATTACGTTGCAAATGTTGAATTAAGTCCTATTCCTCTGTGAAAATTAAAGCTATATATGGTAGAATAATAAACGATATACTTATATATTTTCATTTCACAGAAATTAATTATCTAAAAATTAATATCCGCCGATACCCTTTTTTTATTTTTATTTCTAAAACATTATTTAGTTTATACATGTATTTCTCAATTCACTCTGAACATGTAAAAGCTATATAGGCAATAATAAAGAGAAAAATTGAATGCAAATTAATTTTTATTTTACTCAAGAAAACAGTATTATACAAAATCACTAATCATTAAATTGATTCATTACAAAATATCTGAATAAGGATTATATGTGTTAATAATACATACAACTATGATACACTTTCATGGAAGAATTGTTCGATACTGGTTCGCATTTTTTTTGGCGTTACAGACTGAGGAAAACCATGAAAAAACTACAGTCCAACCAGTTTGCTATAGAAATCATATATATATATACATATATGTATACATATACAAGCATGTAGAGAAAAAAAACTAAGAAACGTTTCCTTCCCCTAACGCGGTAACTTATACATTGATTAATAAATCTCTTTCTATTATTTGGAAAATTTTTAAAAAATTATCCTTAAGAAAAAAAATAAAGGCAAACAAAGTTGCTATTATATTATTTAATCAACGAATAATGACAAAAGCATTTCCCTGTAATACCATCATCATTTAAATACATTTGTCGTAAAACGGAGATAAAGAAATTTTGTTTGTTACAGTTGTAGACAGAGTATGTGCTTTAGACTGTATAGAAATTGCTTGTGGCGAAGCAATGTTTCATTAAATAAAGTGTTTTTTAAAATTTTCATGCGTTATGTTTTTTAAACAGCTTTTGTTTTACTCCTTTTGCTTTTTTTGTTTCAGAATTTTCACATTTGTAGCTGTACATTTTACATCGTAACCCGATAAACTCTAGAATTGGCTGAGATTTGTCTCATCCTTTAAATATCCTAATTTATTGTTGTTTTCAGAATTAAAAAATTTACTTGTTGATGGATAATTGCTGAGATCCATGATGTCAGAAAATTCATTTTAAAATCTTTATAAAACGTCATTTGTAAATATCTGCATATATAAAGAATTCGTATCAGTGTACAAGAGCTTACAATTCTTCTTATAATATTTTTTGAACTTTGAGTAGTATAAAGTATACATATGCAGCTTGGCTAATTCGAGCACACAAATCCTACGTAAATCGGTTTATCAAGTATTGAATTAATTCTCTTCATTTTAAAGATAGCGAAGTTTCGTTTATGCTTTCAAATATTCGAGCAGAGGGTATGCTAAATTTTTGCGACATTCAGCCGGTGTATAAGAGCAGCTTTTAAATTTATTCTCTTCTAAACGTTCTGGCCCCCTCAGGGGGCTCACCTTCTTTAGGTGAGTACGGGTGTTACAATCCCGAGGTGCCCTAGGGATCTTTTCCTTTTCCAAGGGGTTTACTGTCTTTGGTAAACACGGGCTTCACAATCCCGGGGTACCCTAGTGATCCTTCTCTATTTTCGACCCTCCTTCTCGTCATTACTTTCATTCTTCTCTCCTTTCCCGTCTAGACAACAGATTAAGATTTTTTAAATATACATGATTATAAAATCGAAAATTCCTTTTTGTGATTAAATCCTATTCTTTATATATATTTGTTATTAACACAGTTTTGTTTTTAATTTGTGATACATTAATTTGGTTCCTTTATTATTGATTTTATTTTCGATATTCGTATTGTTTTACTAACACCGATGTTTGTCAACCCGCATGTTTGCCGTGTGTGGTGTCCCGTAAGGAGGAAAATGGTGTCCTGGGGATACCTTTTGCGTACCCTTTGGCCCACGCTTCGCTGTAGACGGGTGGCAGGAGTGAGCCCGCTCCTGTCAATCGGCTGGTGATAAGTCTTTTCGGAGACATTGCTGTAGGGTTAGTGCTGCAGATAAGGGGTGGCGGGTTTACCCGTTGGATCCTCGCCCTGATGCTGTAGCACTATATTCTGGGTGTACTCCAGGTAAGCGCCGTGCCTGGCTTTTGCCAGATGACCGGCACACTGCCTCCCTTGTTGGACTCCGTGGTGGGTGGAGGCACGCCAGAATGAATGTTTTTCTACGCTTATGGATCCAATTCTGATGTGCCCGGTAAAGGCCTTATTTTTACCCACATTAACCGTTGATCAAATTGCAACACATTCACCTTTTTTACTTAGTTCCATACCGAATAATCAAATGTCTACCAAATCTCCTTCCGCAATTTATAAAGCTCTAATAGGAATAGGTGGTGAACCGAAATCTATAAAACGATTGAGGTCCGGGGATCTACTTATCGAAACCAATTCTGCAGTACACAAACAAAGTCTTTTTTACTTGCAAAAAACATTTCTTGATTCTCCTGTAAGTATCAGCCCACATAAATCTCTTAATACATCCCGCGGTGTCATATCTGAACCTGATCTGTTGACCACCTCTGAAGCGGAAATCCTTGAGGGATTTTCCGACCAGGGTGTAATACAGGTCAGAAGAATCACAATAAAAATAGATGCAAATATTATTCCAACCAAACACTTAATTTTAACCTTCAATAGCCCAAAACTACCCACATCCATAAAAGCGGCTACCTCAACTGTAAAATACGCCCATACATACCGAATCCTCTGCGCTGTTTTAAGTGCCAGAGGGGTTCGGGCATTCACAAACTTCCTGCCGTGGAAACTTACTTGCTCTAGATGTGCATCTGTTGGACATGCTTCCACAGATTGCATTCTAGAGCTTAAATGTTTTAACTGCTCTCAACCCCATTCCACCGATTCAAAACTGTGCCCAAAATGGAAATTAGAAAGAATATCAAACAATAAAAACTAACAAAAATATATCATATGTAGAAGCGCGAAAATTAATATCCCCGCAATTATCTCAAATCTACGCTCAGGTTGCTAAACCATTAACTGTAAACAATTCCTCACAAACAGATGAAAATATTACCAAAATAGTTTGCCCACCATTAAAATTGTTACAACCTACAAAATATCCGTTCCAAAACCAATGCCATTGATTGGCGCAGCTTAGCCGAAATCGGCTCTTGCGCCATTAAACCCTACACTCACTCACTCACTCACCCAAAACCAATGCCATCCTGAATTCCTACAGTTAACAAATCATGTACCTTAACTCAAGCACAACTCATTCCATCCTTATCTTCTGTTACTATTGCATCATCATCATCAGATTCTCAGCCACCTATTCCTTTGTTTACTAATGCTGCCTCCACGTCCAATAGTGTTCTTGAATCTGTCGCATTATCCTCATCCAAACAAACACCTTCCTCTTCTACATGCCCCATTTCTACAGTCTCACCCGCCACATCTACTAGTCTATCTACCTCAGTTGCATCTTCCTCATCCAGTAAAGCACCTTCTTCATCCACAGTATCAATGTTTACACCTTTAACAACTGAAGCAAGTCCTGTTCTTCAAACTACTACCACTATTTCCAATACCATACCTTCCACAACTCAGGCTTCAAAACCTCGTAACAAAAAGCGGCCCCGTCGTGATTGAAGATAACATGCTCGGTTATAGGCTCGACACTTCTTGCAGTGTTTTCACTGCCATATACCGTGCACTTCAATTAATCGACTCCTGTTCACCTCGTAAATACTGCATCTATACTGATAGCATGAGTGTATTGGAAGCGCTTGAAAATTACAACGATCGGCGTCATCCAGTGGTATGTAATGCACTCGACAACGTTAGTCGACTATATAGCAAGGGTTTTGATATATTGTTTTGCTGGCTGCCCAGCCACGTAGGGATTATTGGCAATGAGCAGGCGGACAGTGCAGCTCGGTCGGCGACGACCTTTTTGCCACTAGCTGTTCCGCTATCAGATATGAAGCGTGTCATCCGGCATCATATTTTTACAGCATGGCAGGAATCATGGAGTCAGCAGTTGGATAACAAACTGCACTCTGTGAAACTGTCATTGGAGCATTTCCTGTGATGTCAATGCGAAGGACTGATGTCAAGTTGACTCGTCTTCGCATTGGTCATACTCGGTTCACACACAGACATTTGTTGTTGGGGGAAGATGCTCCTCAATGTCCTTCATGTAAAGTTTTGTACACAGTGCGTCACATTTTAATCGATTGTCCTGTTTTTAAGCATCATCGTATCATTTTTTTTCATACATCTGTTTTATCCTTGTCTGACTTTGTGGGGGAAACCCCCACCAAAATCTGATTGCTTTTATTTTTAAAATTGGATTTTTATATTTAATTTGACCGAATTGTTTTGAACTGTTTTAACATTGATTTTTATGTATGTGCATGCAGGTATGCACATAAAGTTATACATACATATATCTATATACTTTATCTGCATTTTTAAATTGATATTTTAACAAACGTGTGGCGCAGTTTAGCCAAAATTGGCTCTTGCGCCATTAAACACCACAATCACTCACTCACTCATTCATTGTTGTACAGAATTCATTTTTCAAAAAATTAGTTCTTATTACTTTTTTATTACATAAAATTTTTAGTGAGTTACATACTGGTTCACAAGATTCTAGTTGACTCCCCTGTTGGTTACGTTGACTCTTCTGATGATTCTCCTGTTGGTTTTGGTAACAGTTCTACGCACACAGCTGCTGGTAACTCTCCTTGTTGGTCATCTTTTTTTGACTTAAGAATATCAATAACGAGCTCTTGATTAGCACATATTTTATCCAAAATCGCGTTCAACAGAAGGCTTTGAATGTTCATCCATATTGAATGTTTGTTCATATGGAGAATATGTTCATTTAAAAAGAGTTTTAACACTTTTTTTATGATTTCCAAGTTATTGCAAGTTTTATTTCTAGAATAAATGAGCATTGCTTTCTCATCTCATACATTCATCGTTTGAGGTATAGTTCTTTTCTGTCGTTTATAAAATTTGTATTTATTATTTTTTAATCTATATACATGTAATGTATTTTTAAATAAAATTTTCTTCTATATTTTTAACATTTTTTTATAAATTTATCGTATAAATCATTATTTAAAGCTTTTACCATCAGATTGAAATTTTTCATTCAATTCGTTTTTAATACAATTTTCCATCTCGTTGTCTAATTTAGCCTTTTTAACGGTATGGGTAGAAGCTTCGTTGTTGGGTCGTTTTAAAGCATATTTCTTTACATAACATGAGGACATTACTTGATTGATAATCCAGTTTTTAAATCGAAACGAACTTTGATCTTTTGTAGGCATTACTAAAATGTTTTTTTAAATCTTTTTCGCTTATAAGTTCATTTTCAGAAAACAAATGAGAAAAATTGCTTCAATTCTTTCCATTTTTTAATTTCATTACATTTTAATATTTTTCTAAAACATGAACTATATTTGTTATTAAGCAAATTATTTTTTTCATTCGAACCAAGCCACTTTACCACTGTCAATATGCACAACTATAATAACATACCTTTCTTCGTCATTGAAAACATTCAAATATGTTTTGGTGGAATGGAAGAAAATTATACTATTACTTTTAAGTTTGTATTATAAGGTTAATAAATTTTATGTTTTCCGAAAGCAAAGTTTGAAATCCGGAATTTTCTTCTGAAATCAGACGAAATTGGCGAGAGAATGATAAGATGTTGAGTAATTGATTATTCGAAACCCTAGTGGCTGCCGAAACATATTTTTACCCTATAGAACAAACACTACATAAACTTTTCGAACACACACGTATTTGAGTACCATCCAACGTGTACACGTGCCATTTATTAGCAATACAATGCATAAAGCTTTCTAATTCACCACGTTCTGTGCAATCTTGCGCTTTCTGCAATAACATAAAATCTTTATCAGATATTTTATGAGGGGCGAAATTCCACTTCTGGTACAAACGAATACCATTCATAATGATGATATAAATAATCATGTTCACAGTTACCACTTAATCCAATTTTCAACTTATTCGAGCTTAATTGTACTGGAGCGCAGGCATTAAATTATTATTCGTAATAGCCCTGGTAAAACACGAAGAACGTAACTATATCTTGCAAGTTTATGTTCTTTCCATTCATTAACAGCATGCTGTCTAATAGTTTTAGGCAAAGGTTCAATTTTCTTTAAGAAATCGATCAAATTTTCACTATCTTCAATAATATTCCGCACACAAACATCAAACAAAGCACTAAGGGAAGAAAACAGAATTCGTTTTACCTTAGAAAGCAACAACACTCAAAAAACACCAAAACACTTGGTTTGAGGTTCAGTACTCATACTAAGAAGGAAGCAAACGAGAAAAACAAGACTTGAAAAAAAAAAAACGTATCTTTGATAAAAAAAAAAAAATGGGTTGGGTCAAATAAATCCGTGGTGCTTCATCTTGTTTTTTTCGACCTCGTCCTACGACGACACGTGGCGCATCAGATGATTGGTCTCGTCAAGGGCCATTTCAAAGTGGTTATTCAAATTTGGTAATCGGTATAACGCCTACGACATTCCAAAGTAGATATCCAAATTTGGTAATCGGTATCACGCCCACGTAATTCAAAGGAGTCAGGTCAAGGACGTTCCAAAGTAGTTATCCAAATTTGGACATCGTATTGCGTCAAAGATGTTTCAAAATAGATATCTATATTTGTAATCGCTATCACGCCTGCGTCATTCACAGCTTGGCAATCGGTAACAATCGGTAATTTTCCGATGAGAAACAAAATTAAAGCCACATTGCATTCTTTTTCTCCTCTGAATTTTATTATTTTGTTAATTATTTTATTCATCAGTAACTTTACTAAATTTAAATTAAATTTCTCTCATCTGGAAATTGTGTTTTTTGATATGCCGGCCACACATCAGGATTCACTGTTTCTAGAACATAATGAATATTTTCAAAAATAGTATAATGATAGATACGTAGGATTTCTTAAAAAATGTACACACAATCAATCACACAATGGAAAAAACAATTCTGACAAATAAGTATAATTTAACTATTTGAAACAAAAATAAATAAATGTTTTTAAAAAATATTAGCAATTTCTTTAAAACTAGTGTGAATTACAGAAGACTTTTACTTAAATGTAAAACAAGAACAAAATGGATAATGTATGGGTTAATGCAAATATAGTATAGCACCCAATCTTTAAGTAGTTACTCAATTCTTAAGAAAAATTTCTGTTTTATAAAGCTACTACACAATATATCAAGATAGAATCGTTTCAAATACAATACACAAAAATCACAGCTAAAAAAAGTTGATCTTAAATTTACAAATTTTAAAGATGGATTATATTTCACTAAAACGTAGTTTTTCAGCAGTTTAAATTTTTTTATTACCTGCTCCATCCAGCATATAAGTTCAAGTAACATAAATGAATTAGTTCAGCTTCTGGACAATTTAAACAAAAACACAGTCAATTGACAAAGAATTTAAGCATCACAATACAAACCAATTCTCAAAATTTTCTTCCCTTTATAGCAAGAATTACATACTTCATACAAATGTGCATTAAGTTAAATATCTTTGCAGAAGGTACAAATTAAAAAAATTCACGACGTTCAAATCAAATTTCGAAAGGCTTCAGCTGTTAAGGCCGCCTTTACCACTTATATTTTTTTGTCAACTTGGCGAGCGCCAAGGCGCCCGCCATTTGGGTTGTAAGAAAGAACTTCGGCGGGAAAAAGTTAGTTGAAGGTCAGGCTGCGTGCCTAGCAGACGTACGGTCTCAAATCATTAAAGTTTTTTAGGAAATACAGTCCAGCGTCGTTCATTTAGTTAAATTTATTTGTGTCTCTCCATCAGCAACTTTGAATTTTTTTAAAGATTTCATAACAAGCGCGACTCTTGCAAACATCATAATATAAAGCAATTCTTAAATGCAGGCATATGTAGTTAAGTAATGGTAACGTTCAAGAAGTGGAATGCCTTCTTGATATGGAATACCGAATTCAACAGGTGCATATAAATTCGTTTATTTTCATGATTATAATCTGTGACCAATTACCATCCAGCATACTGGGCAAAATGTATAAATATTTCCTTCGTCATTAATTATACTATCGAATTAAACTTTTATTATCTCATCTACAAAATACTCATTTTTTTTTTTTTTTTGCTTCCAATTATTGAATTCGAAGCAACTAGGATTTTGCAGCAAGAACATATTAAATGCGTGTCAACAATATACAATAATCCACAAGAAACTGGAGATTGCAAATCAATGTTTACATAATCAGGTGATCCGCCACAAAGTACATATTTTAGATAGGACTTAACACAATCTGATGATTTGACAGAGACTTCTATTTTTACAAGAACGGTTAATACAAACTCTTTACGCAAATACTCCTTACGGATTTCATAGTTTTGAATGTGTCTATAGTGCAGAAGAATGTACTACAGGACCAGTTACCTGTAATTGTTCTGATTTCTTAGAAAATCCAGAAAAATATTTTATCGTCGAACAATTAAATCAAGTTTTCTTACTGGATGGGTCGAAACATTACAAAAATCGTTTGAAATTTTCAATCCTATGCCGGTGCAACAACCCTTCAATTGACAGTTTTCTGTGTTTTGCAAAATGATTTTTTTTTTAATAATCTCTTGTTGTGTTACTGCTAACCCATTCATGGCCGTGATGATACATTTAATTAACTGAAATAAAAAAATTTGTGAATTGCGCAAACTAAAGTCCAAAATTAAAGCTTTTATTAACCGATTACTAAACTATTATGGGACAAATTAGTTTAATACCATAATTATAAAGTTGATATTATTTTTGTAACTATGGTGTCTAGTAATGTTTTTAGTAATTTTTCATTGTTCTCTTAATCAAATCTTGATAGGAACCAATTGTGCTGAGTAAAATATTAAATGTACTCAGTAAAAAATATTTTAATAGAGCAAATTTGACAGTTTTTGAAAAAAAATTTCTTCAAACCTTAATGTTTAAAACTTTTATTAAAAATATCTCTGATGTGTTTTTGAAATAAAAAAAGAACTGTTTTACAATAAAATAACCATTTATTTACATTTAACAGTGACATCTAAATGGCATATGGTGCTGATACCATCGGAAACTTTAGCAGCAGAACATTTGTATTTGCAGCAAATATTACATTTTTTTATGCTTTCTTTTGTAATATTTAAAATTAATACAACCATTAATATACAGTTCAGATATGTTTAATTTTTTATATATTCATATAAATCATAATACCACACATGGTTACAAAATATTGTCATTGATTCTTTTACCAGAGGATTTTCGTCAAATTCTAACGCTAGAAACCCAATTACTGGAGTTACAGCTACTGGAGTTACGGCGGACATATTTAATACTAGATATATAAAAAGAAAAATATTGTAAAAAGCGAATTCAAAAAACTAAACCGAATTTTAAGAAAATACTTACTCAAGGAAACTTTATCCTACCGTTCAAACAGTAATTGAAGTTTAAATTTTCCTAAAGGCATTCGAGAGTAAATGTACTTTCACACTAACAGCTCTCTATATATAGGATTTTTTAAATGAATTTTTTTTGCACCAGAATAAAAAATTATATTATTTTGGGATGAAAGATTCATTATTGAGATCATAAGATCTAAAAATATTTATTAATTTTTTAAGGACCTCTAAAATGTTAAATTATATATTTGAAGGTTGGAAAAAATGTTATTTAATATAATTTTTAATTATATAATTAAAGGTTGGGAAAAAATATTATTTAATATATTTTTTTAATAGGTAATAAAATACTTGTCTCACATTTTTGTTACTCATAATAACTATGGCTTGGTTAGACTTTTTAATATCTCAATTAGAAAAAAAAATCATTCTAGCTTTGGAAAACGGTGAATCCCGGATGTTGTCTCACAAAATTAGACTTAGACGGTTAGCTGGTATCATGAAATTTTACGAGCTATTGAAACAATTTCCTATACCCGTTAAAGTTGTACTAAGTACATACGGTTTCCATTTATCAAATTGTGTTTATAGCGCGGATGAATGCACTGAAGGACCGGATACCTGTTACTGTTCTGATTACTTATATAACCCAGAAAAATATTTTATCGTCAAAGAATTAAATCAAGTCGTCTTAAGGGATGGATCGAAACATTACGCAGATTGTTTGAGAAGAAGCATATGCCACTGCAACAACTCTTTAATGATAAAAAGAAGCATTATCTAATTAAAATTGACAGTTTTCTATGTTATGCAAAATAAAATTTTTTTTACAAACACTTATGTAACTATGCAAACAATTTTAAACTGGTATCTGCTTACAATGTGAAATAATAAAGAATAATTTTTGTACTGAATATGTATTTTATTTTTGCACAATCAAGAGCCAAAAATATATATCAGTTCTTAAATTTTGTAACACCTGGATGACGTGGAAGGCACGTGATTGTGTGGAAGTGGCATCCGCTTCTAGAGAGTCAGAAGAATTATTCTTTCACTTCACAGGCTGGTGGTGGTATTATGCTTTAGGGACGTTCGAGCAGATCATTAATGCTACAGGGATCAGTTGCACCCTTGCATGACCTCTGTTCTTCCGGCTGGAAATGGAATGTTCTAACAGGCCCGTGTCACAAGGCTGTGGAGGAGTTCCAGTAGTATGATGCTGAATTCCAGTTAATATCCTGGCCACTCACCGGATCTCAATCCTATCAAGTTATACGGTTGATTATTAATTCTCCAAATATCTTAATCATGAATCTGATTGTGTCTTTATGGAGCCGTATGTTTGTTCTGCTATAAAATATAAATAGTTTCGTAAATATAAATATTTTGCATCGCAAATATAAATATTTTGCAATATTCCATAATAGTCATAAGAATAAATACATACCCATGACGGACATAATGGTCCATATATTTTTTTAAGATGTTGTATTGGAATAGCTCCATATCTTGTGGGAGTAGTCCTACAATGAAAACATATTTGTTTACTTAATATTCTTTTAAATATTTAAAATGCACATTTTTTACTTACATTTTCTTATAGTTTTCAAATTGTATATATTTATTTTTAAATAATTATTGAAATTGGGCTACACCTATTTAAAGGTACAAATTACACAAAATGGATTTTTAAATTTTTTTTTTTTTTTTATATTTGTATTCAAAATTTAATAAAAAAGTTGGCTATTTAATTTAAAAGATTTCCAGTTTCCGTACCTTCGGTGAGTGTTTTAGAAGATAAATATGTTTTATCAAAATAAGTTTTTTATTTACATTTTTTTTCTTATTGCAAACCACAATATTTAAAATGTTATATTTTAATAAATTACAAAATTTTCCCTTAACTATAAAATGTTAGATGTAATGTTAACATAACTTCTTAATTTGGTGGCTCATGAGGGTGAAGTACACTGTGCTCATAGAATTTATAGATAATTTGGTCAGGTGGTTAGTCTGACGTGAAACCTTTAACTACCAAGGGATGAGTTATTTATTTTTTTTGTTTAAATTATCCAAAAAAAAACATGCTAAATAATGGAAATTAGAAATAAAAAATATGCTTACTATTTAAGGGTTCAGATTGGTTAAAGTTTCCATAACCTTGGAAACCTGGTCCCATTTCTCCCCCCCCCCACCTTGTTTGAAAGTTGTCTCGCCATTGTGGTTGGGAATTTCGTCTGGAGTCCTTCGGCGGTGGTGGTGAATTCCGTCTGGAGTTCCTCGGCGGTTGAGAATCCCGTCTGGAGTCCCTCGGTGGTTGAGAATCCCGTCTGGAGTCCGTCGGTGGTGGTGAATTCCGTCTGGAGTTCCTCGCGGTTGCGAATCCCGTCTGGAGTCCCTCGGTGGTTGAGAATCCCGTCTGGAGTTCCTCGGCGGTTGAGAATACCGTCTGGAGTCCCTCGGCGGTTGGGATTCTTGCGGAGGAGGACTTGTGGCTGCTGCTTCTACTCCTCTAGACTCAGTTTCTTGACTACGTGTCATCCTTACTCTTCTCCTCCGCTCTAACCTTTCAAGCCTCCTTAGTCTTCTGATACTATTGCCCATTAGAACAAAGCTTTCTGTAAAATTTATAATTAAGTAATTAATTATAAATATATACTCCTGCTGCGATGCAGATCCCAAGAAAGAGACAAGAGGTGGTTCCAACGTGTCAAAAACAGTGTATCTAATCCTTGAACTGTGCTGCATGACAGGCATCACAGACTGTATGCGTGCTAATTTAACGATGATGAAAGAAATGTCCAACCGAAATCAAACATATCATCTTTCAGCTCGAGGGAGAAAAAAACATTGAAAACAATTCACACTGGAACTTCTCCCTGCCGTGTTCTAAAAAGAAGGGCGAAATGAAAGTGGCCTCGTGAATTGCAGAATTTAAAGCTAACATAGTGTGTGGGAGTTGTTCATCCCAGACGTTTGTGTCATGAGTGATTGCTGCAAGGATGTTAGCCAGCGATTGATTTGGCTTCTCTACTCTTCCATTTACGTGAGCTGAATAAGTTGAAATATGTCGTTTTTGGGTACCCATGACTCTACAAAATTCCAGGAACTCGGAACTTTTAAAATAAGTGGCGTTATCGACAACCAACTGATGTGGGCAGCCCCTGTGTACAATATAATTATCAAAGAAAGCTTTAGATATGGTGCTGGACTTAAGATCAGGAAGTGGGACGATATGAATGTATTTGGTGAATGCATCTATCATAGAAAAGACATAACTATTCCCTTTAGGCGTGGTTTTTAAAGGATCAAAAATATCAATGTGACAAGTTTCACCTGGTACATGGCTCTGTTCCATCGGCTGGAGAGGGGCTAGTGGTATATTGAAAGCGTTTTTTCCAGTTAAACAAATGATGCAAGAACGAACAAAATTCTTAGCATCCTTGTACATATTAGGCCAAAAATTTTTCCGCTAAGTCTCTGATAAGTCTTGAAAAATTTAAGATGCCCTCCATATTCCGAATGAATTGATTCCAAAACCTTCGCTTTAAAACAATGAGGAACACAACTTGTTTTCTTGTGGCAGTTCTGGGTGACTTGTTTGGGCGCTTAGAAAAATCACATAACACTCCCTCCTAATTAATAAAGTAACTGCTAATTCGTGGGCTAAGATCTTTATTATTAATTTTATGTAAGATGTCGTTTAACGATTCGTCGCTTTTCTGCATTTGTATGAGATCTTCAGAATCAGGTATCTTTATCCCAGTAATGTCGTCCCCTCAGGGGCTCACCTTCTTTAGGTGAGTACGGGTGTCACAATCCCGAGGTGCCCTAGTGATCTTTTCCTTTACCCAAGGGGTTTACTCTCTTTGGTAAACACGGGATTCACAAACCCGGGGTACCCTAGTGATCTTTCTCTATTTTCGACCCTCTTCCCCTCAGGGGGCTCACCTTCTTTTTAGGTGAGTACGGGTGTCACAATCCCGAGGTACCCTAGTGATCTTTTCCTTTTCCCAAGGGGTTTACTGTCTTTGGTAAACTCGGGTCTCACGAACCCGGGGTACCCTAGTGATCCTTCTCTATTTTCGACCCTCTTGTCATTCAATTTTCCCTTTTCTTCTTTTCCCGTCTAGACTACAGACAATTTTTCGAAATTTACATGTACAAAATGATTGATTAATTTTTTATTAGATTACTCTCAATATTCATTAATAATACTATATTTTTTGTTTTGTATTGCGTTAAATTCGTTTAATATTTTTTTTTCCGACAATTTATTTTAATGTTCGTATTATTTCTTTGTTTTCTTACTAACAACGTTGGTTTTCCGACCCGCATGTTTGCCGTGTGCGGCGTCCCGTAAGGAGGAAAATGGTGTCCTGGGGATACCTTTTGCGTACCCTTTGGCCCACGCTTCGCTGTAGACGGGTGGCAGGAGTCAGCCCGCTCCTGTCAATCGGCTGGTGATGAGTCTCTTCGGAGACATTGCTGTAGGGTTAGTGCTGCAGATAAGGGGTGGCGGGTTTACCCGTTGGATCCTCGCCCTGATGCTGTAGCACTATATTCTGTGTGTACTCCAGGTAAGCGCCGTGCCTGGCAATTGCCAGATGACTGGCACACTGCCTCCCTTGTTGGACTCCGTGGTGGGTGGAGCCACGCCAGAATGAAGGTTGTTCTACGCTTATGGATCCAATTCAGAATGGCCCGGGTAAAGGCCTTATTTTACCCACTCTTAACGTTGACAAAATTTCTACCTACACTAGATTTTTAATTTTATCTTTACCAAATAACGAAATGTCCAGAAATCTCCTTTTGCAATCCAGAAAGCTATTCAAGGAATAGGTGGAGAACCTAAATCCGTGAAAAAATTACGTTCTGGTGACCTACTGGTTGAAACTTCCTCTGCTTTGCAAACAAAATCTTTTTTGTTGGCAACAACCTTTTTAGAATCCCCTTTGACAGTGAGTCCTCACAAATCCCTAAACTCCAGCCGCGGTGTCATTTCTGAATCTGACCTGTTGACCACCCCTGAAGCAGAAATCCTTGATGGATTTTCTGACCAGGGTGTAATTCAGGTCAGAAGAATTACAATTAAAAAAGATGCAAATATTATTCAACCAAACACTTAATTTTAACTTCAATAGCCCAACTCCCATCTAAAAGCCGGCTACCTTAACGGCTAAAATACGCCGTATACCGAATCCTCCGTGCTGTTTAAGTGCCAGAGGTTCGGGCATTCACAAACTTCTGCCGTGGACAACTATTGCTCTAGATGTGCATCTGTTGGACATGCTTCCTCAGATGCATCTAGAGCTTAAATGTATAAACTGCTCACAGCCCATTCATCGATTCTAAATAATGTCCTAAATGGAAAATAGAGAAACAGATATAGGAAATCAAAACAAATAAAATATTTCATATCCAGAAGCACGTAAATTAATAGTTCCACATTACCTCAAACTTATCTCAAGTTGCCAAACCCTCTACTATAAATAATTCTACACAAACCGATGAAAATATAACAAAAATAAAATGCCACCTTTAAATTACTTAAACCAATTTCATCCCTCCCAAAACCAGATATACCAAATCCACTCCTGCTGTTTCCACATC
>BMAO01037418.1:0-15595 GCA_019973975.1 Trichonephila clavata | reverse complement strand
ACTTCAAATTCTTACCCCCCCCCCCAAAGCTCATCTGTCATTCCAGGATGATGAAGCTGAGAAGAAATTAAAAAAAAAACCATGCTTACATGGCAAGGTACGAGATAAGGAGAGACCCTTTCAGGTATCTCGTGCAAAGAGAGCTTTTTGCTAATACAACTCCCACAAAAATAATTTTTGCAAATCACATTAGAAATTAATATTAACACCAGTCACACACACTAACACAAACACTAGTATAATACTCAGAATTATCAAAATACAAAATGAAAAGCTACTAAAAACATATCACAATATCTAAATTATACAACATATATTAGCAGAGCACATTTAGAAGCCTAAGCTTTAATCTTAAGCAGTTTCAGAAATTATTATGTAGAGGGATGTCAAGTATTCTTTGGCTAATCTTATTTAATTAACAAGAATAGGTAACCTGTTTAATGCATCAGTATTTTCTGTGTTTCCCTTCCTGTATGAAATGGAAACATTATATTTGTTGGAGGACTAATGCCTAAGGAGTTAGTTTGGCACTTTGAGGAATGGTTAGGATCAGGTAAGTCAGATGGTTGTGATATGATGTCACTTCAACAACACCAAAAATCCAGTTATCGAAGCGCATTATTGCCTTTATTACAGCATAAGCCTCACTTTCTATGGTTACCCACTGGGTTTGAGTTTTGGTCAGTTTCTTACTCTGAGTATCATTTTTTAAGCATTGTTTGTTCTTTTTTTAAAATTAGATCATGGATCTGCCTTTTTGATGTTTGACATTTCGCTGTGATTCACTCTCTTGACACTTGGCCAAATACTTTCATATATGTCCAATTTGTGTGCCAATAAAGATGGTTCACAAAATTTGTCCGATTTGACCTTCAAATGCTCTCTTATCTCTTCTGGTTTTTTTAGCTGATCAGTTATTATTAAATCCTTCAATGATTTAAAGTCTCTTACTTCCATTCCATCGAGCCATTCTTGAAATAACTCGTAGTTTCGAACACAAAACCTTGCAGATGTGTGCTGATGTTTCACAAATTTTTGGCTGAAGGTCTCTGGGCTTATCTTAAACCTTTTTAATAAAATTTCCTTTATGTAGTCATAGTTGTTAAATTTATCTTCTGACTCTTTGGCTATTAGCTGAGTAATATTGGATGGCATCGGCTAAAAGAGCCGATACCCAACTCATTTTCTCTACTCCAATACGTTGTGCTTGTCTCTCAAACAGGGTAAGGAAAAGTACAATATCTTTATTCCTTATATCAAAATTTGGAACGATTTTAATTAAATCACTAACACCTTTCAGCATGGTCAAATTTGTAGAATTGAATCGTGATCTTTCAGTTTCCTACCCTGGTTTTTTTAACTCGAATTCGTATTGTTCTCATTGCTGCTTCACGGTTTGTTTCAAATTTGTTCTTTTTAATGTGTTCCTCCAAAATAACTGATAATTGAGCTTTGACAAACTCCTCTTGATAATTTTTGTTTTCAATTATGAGATTCTTTAAAACTATAATGGTCATTTTGTCGAATACCCTCTGACCCAACTCCTCAACCAACAAAATTAAGTCCTACTTTTTATCTTTCCCCAAAAATGTCAGCTGAAATTTTTTAAAAATATTTTTAAACTTAACAAGTAATTAAATGAAAATAATACCAAAAAGGGGATCACAAATTAATACCATATAAACTTATACACCCACAAAAAACTAGCATCAGCTGTAATAACTTAATACTCAATGAATTTGGAGGAATTAAAAAAACTAACAAACATATGTTTCACAATGTATTAATTGTACTCAAATAACTAATAAAACAATCATTTAAAATATTATTGATTACATCATACTCACAACTTACTTTATTCCTGTCTGGATAAATAAAATATTTCAGAAAATATATCTAATATTCTAAAAAATATAATGTTTCAGAAAAAAAAAAATTGCAGATTATATTACAAAAATCAATCACTAATTTAATCCAAAATACTCGGAACACTAAGGAATGCTTTGTTATGACTCTTTCCAAAAACAGAAGTTCTGTTATAAAAAGAAGGGGGAAAAAGTCTTTTAGTAGTATTTTCTCCAATTTAAACTAATAATATTTTTACTTTTTCTTACTCACATAATCCTAAAAAATACTATGAAACATATAAAGGCAAGATAATTTCATTAACATGAAATAACTATTCTTTCTCTTTTACATTAATCTTTCCAATCATACACAGTTGTTATTCACTGTCATGAATTTATTATTTTACATTAAAAAAAATGTAAATAAAATATTGTTAAAAAAATCAATCTTTCCACATTAATTTCCTAGGAGACAATTTCTGTTTCATATAACTAGCATATTTTACAAAAATAACTATATACTTTGGTATTGATGTATATATTGCTTAATACATTAAAATATGAATAAATTTCAAAATTATACATATTAAATTGCAGCAACTTGGAATGTAGAGCTTAATGAGTTTCTTATAATATTCATGAAATACAATAACTAATTTAGGTAGTTACTTATCAGCAAACATTCAAAAATTGCATTTAAAGAAAATGTTAAATGCATGTATAAAATTACTAACTGATGTTCAATACTATGCCTGTCCAAGAGTAACACAATATCCTGAAATAACAGGAAATAACAATCTTAATGTTTATTGATTCCTCAGGAGACAACATTCTAAAACTTAAATTCCATTTATTTGGAGTAGAAATAATATGTAAACTGATGTATACAAATTCAAAGTTGAACTGTCGTTCAAATTTTACAATAGCAGGTATATGCAATAAATGTTGTTCAAATTTTACAATAGCAGGACACAATAGCAAATACACTGAGGAATTAGCGATTTCAAAGTTTTTCTGATTTTTACAGAACTGATGTTCTAAAACTGACTTTCCATTGATATGGAGCAAGAAATAAAAAAAAAATTATACTGATGTATAAAGATTCAAAATTGAACTGGTTTTCAAAATTTTACAACTGCATGGATATGTAGTGCAAAACATCATACACTGACCGTATACAAAAAAAATTGAAATCCTCTCTCAAAGATGTTAATCAGTCGAATTTTAAAAAATTTCTCTCATTTTACGTTATAGGGAGTTGTAAGCAAAAACTCTTACCTGATTTATTTCTCTTGGAAATCCAAAAAACTCTCCTCAAAATTCTTCTTAAAATTTTTCTTCCTTTCTTTTTTTAGGTTCTTAATATCTAAAAAGGCTGCGCCAGTGAGAATCGATTTGATGTTTGGGTGTGGAGGAGATTAGACCTGTTTGAGTGTGTTCTTAAAAATAAATATTAATATTTAAAATTTATACCCCATGGATTTATGTTTCCATGCCCATTCATAGGATTAATCCTCTCGCTGTGACATTGAATAAAACCAAATATACTGATGGAAATATGGAGTGTGTAGTCGAAAAATACCTTGTAAAATATAGTAAGGAACTATAAATAAATAATCAATAAAAGAAAGAGTTACTAATTTTTATTTAATTTAATTTCTTCAATTTTTATTATTATTAATTTAATATATTATTATAAGTAATAATAAAATGATTATATTGTAATAATAATTACATATAGTTGCATTACTTTTATTAATTTTTATTTTTTAAGAATTCATTAAATCCCAAATTTGTGCATTTTATTATGCGAGCTTGCCATGTATGAACTAACAGTTAAGCTTAGAATGGCAGCAAGCAAAGAAATATAAAACAAAGCACATGGTTGCCAGTTCAGCACCTACAACATGTATGAAATTGGGGATACCAATTTGGGGAGTTATTTTGACAATTGTGTTAATTTTTGCAAGACCCAAAAATTTATTATGATAAATTCAACAATGAGAAATGTTTTTTTGATGCTTAAAGTAATTAATGAAAATTAAGTGTCTAATATTGATGCAAAATGATAGTTATTCTAGAAAGATTTTTTTGTTACCTATATCTTTTTAAATTCAATTTCTGTCTGTGTAATTTTTTTATGGACATAATTTAAAAATGGATTAACTTCTCCGTATTTATTATAAACATATCTTAATTTCTAAGTCATTACTTTCTTGTATGTTACACACTATGTACATGCCTTTCAGAGTATAAATCAATACAAAAAAAAAAAAATCAGTGAGTAATTTTCTTATCAAAGCATTTTTATTATGAAATTTTATTTACATTATTTTTCAAATACTTGTATTTCATCCATTTTAAAAATTTGCTTAAATTGTCATTTTCGCATAATTTTTAAACTTTGATTTTTTCAAAAGTTGTCATGTATTTAAACATATATATTTAGTTATATTTATGTAAAGTATTAAATTTTGATTTTTTGAAGTTTCAATGGAATGTTTAAATTTACAGAATAATTGAAGAAATTAAACTTATAATTGTAAAAACTGGCAAATAAATAAATGAATAGTATATAGAAATATGTAACCTACAGGATTACTGTCTGTATTACGACAATTGGAATTTAAACATAAATATTTAGTTAAAATGTTTTTTCTTTTTAATTAATATCTGTATCTGTTTTTATCCAGGTTTTTCATAATATTAATATTATTTTTGTTAATTTAAAATTAATGTATTTACTCAGTTTCATATATATTCTTCTGATACCCACTTTCCTACCCATTTGGATATTAATTTGGAGTACAATTATTGTAGAGTAGTGGCCAATGTGTAGAATTTAATTTATAAACTTGTATATTTCATATATATATATATATATATAATTTTTAAATAAATATATATAATTAAAAAATATATACATATTATTAATTATTTTGAAATCAACTTCTCTACATGTTTTGAAATTGTAGATATAAGTGTTATTTCTTTTTAAAAATGTATTTATTAATGTTTTGTCTTGATAAATTTATACTGTAAAATTAAGTATAGCAGGAAACAACTCTTAAAGATTATTGCAACGTTTTTCATTTATTTGAGAAATAAATTTTTACTAAGAATAGCAGTAAAGTTGTATTTTATTAACACAGTACAGGTATATGTTCGGAAATTCGATTTCATCAATATTGCATGGTTTTTGGCATTTCTCTTGTGTGTATTTAAGTAAATTGAACATTTAATTAAAATTTTTTGTTCAATTTTTACTATTTATAGAACTTATAGTTCAAAATGCTTGTAATAAGTATATGCGTAAGATCTAAAAATTTTTTGCTGTTCAAGTTTTAAACTTCTTTTATTTTATGAACAAATATATCATAGTATATTTCCTTCAAAGGAAACCCTTACTGTCTGTGATGGAATGCAGACTACATCAAGTCTTCCATCAATCGTTACTTCAATTGGTGCAGGACCTATGATTGTAAAAGTTATTAGTGCAAAAGAAGGGGCATCAGATTATTTTGTTGCTGATAAAATACCCAATTCTCTTTTGCAAAATGAAGAACATGCTCAGGTTAGTACAACAATTATAATTATTATAAATATTAAGATGAGTTTAATGACTGGCCTTGAGGTAGCATATCGCGCTTCTACGCCACAGGTCTGGGGCTCAAAACCTGGTTAAAGTTTACTCAACTTTTTAATCCCTTCAGTGGGTTGATAAATAAATACAAAGCTTGTTTGGAATCTAAACATAGGGGATTTTACTTCAGACTGGCTACCTAACTGAAACATCTGCTCACGCACCTCAGTGCAATGAAATTGAGATGGGTACAATAGGCCTTAGCCTGCCATGGACTATTGGGCCACTGAGTTTAATTTTTTTTCATTGAAATAATTTTAATGGTAAAAAGGATTAAATTGTAATGAGAAAAGGTAACATTTATGAATCTTGTGTTTGTAGAAAAATAAAATTTGAAATAAAAAATAAGACATGATATAATTATGTTTTTGATAATGTACATGAGATATAACGGAAAAATTACTATTTCAGTTGTAAAAGTTTTGATGATTCTTAGATGCTGATATAAAATAAATTTTAATAGCTCACAACATTGAAGAAAATCAGAAATGTTTGATTGGTAACAGTAATTTTAATATTATTTAGTAGCCAACATTATATTATGTAAAATTTAATTTTGTTTTAATAGTTTTATTTTAATAAAAATAGTTCATTTATGTGACTTATGTGATATATTGTATCTTAAGTAAACAAAAATATGATGCATGCAAATGTGGATGAATGTTATGTATGGGATTGTGTATGCATACCATTTATATGAAAATGTATTGGGTATGTTATATATATATATATATATAAAAGGTAAATTTAATAAATATAAAAAATTAGAATCAATAAATTTTAAATTTAACTGAGATGAATCATTTTTGAGTAAATGAACTGATAAGTGAAATCATTCATTCTCATTATCCTTAGTTATAATTTGTTCCTGATTTATATTTTCTAATTATTCAATTGTTTAATTTTATATTCCTCAATAAATGGTCCATACTGAATTAATCCATTTTTACTTTTGAAACCTACCCAGTATTCAAAATAATATTCAGCATTTTTTTTTATAACAAAGTTTATATAAAAGCTATGAAATATTTTGATTTATTATCATAAAAGATGAATGGGTTGTTCTTGCTCTGCTTCTTTTAAATCTGTAATTTAAAGATTTTTATCTAGTATTATTAAGTATTCTAGTATTTTTTTTACCTCTCTTTACTTTCTTCTTTTATTGATTTTTAAGCAACAAACTATTTGAAAATCAAAAGTTTGAATTTCAAATAATGCCATATATTTTGTAAGGTGTATATGTACCACATTATAAATCAGAAAAAAGAACAGCTTTTTAATTAGAGCTCAAAATAGCTATCTGTTCTTATGATTTTTATCAGATTTAATTCCTCCTGATCAAAGTGGCTTCTTTAAAAAAAAAAAGAATGTGGAAAAGCACGCAGTAGAAGTGAAACTTCTTTGGCAACATTGGCCATAAATGCAGGAATAGATCTAATTATATTAAACTGCTGAGGAAGCTTACTTTAATCAAATAAAATTCGAACTTCATTTATTGTATGAAAATATTTTTATTCAATTTTCTGCATCATCATTATCCTAGAAAGACACATTAGGTGTGTGGGAACTGAAAGAGGATATAAAAATCCTTGATTGTAGTCAATCATGTTTCCGTATATTGTTGTTCCTTCTCTAAAATCAGTATTTATTATCAAATTAAGTGTCCGTTTCAAGAATTCAATGAGTGGCTTTGCTTTTTCTGAAGCAAAATTAACATTAAAATCTCCAGTTAAGATAATCAGCTTCTAATCAACATCGGATTCAATGATTGTGGCAACCTCTGGTGTGTACAGCATTAAAACTTTATGGATGAAGGTAATAAAAGCTGCGACAGAACTACCTGGTGATATATAGACTTTCGACTGGACTTGCTGTTAGTTTTGCTTTTTTTTCTTTCATGAAACTCTTTTAGTCTTTTTGCATTTGTTCTAAGCGTTCTGGCTAGAATTAATTTTAATTCAACAGAAATAAAAATTAATAATATAAACTTAATGCATCACTCACAGAAGTCACCGCGTTTGTTTACTAGATGCTATCCATAGCGATTCTGGCGCGAACGTTAGTGACATATACACAATGCCCCAGAAACTCCCGTAATGGGAAGGGCCATATAATGGTAATATTTTGGGCACGTTTATTATTTAAAAACTATTAAAATATGTCACATGAGTTCATTAAAAGTAGCAAGGGTACTCTCTCACTTAATGTCTCCAATACCTAAGCGCCTTTCGTCTGAATCAGCAATAGGCCTCACTCCTCTGATGCAATTACCTCTTGGTAGTCGTCCAACTTTTTCATGGATATGACGCAAGTCACGTGGTGTCCCACACTCTCTTTTCCTCCCTTTTCGCTATCTCCTCACCATGGCGACAATTTGGGGAGATGGGGGGGAATCACAACTTTCGTTCGCTTTTTCACCCTAAGGCAAAACTGGGCAAATTTCCCATTCATTCTCACACCTAAAGTAGTTTCACCAAAAATTAGTAGCTTTAGTAACCCAGCAGTCATAGTCAATGATGACAATAATGTTCAAGTTTATGTTTTTAAGTTTTGATTCTGAGATATGGAATGATGGTGGTTGGTGCACAATTAAGAGAACAGAGTCTCAAGGTGCTCCCATAATATATGAAGATTAAGAGAATTTCGGGGTCGTGGGTAACCTAGTGGTTAGAGCATCGGACTCCAGACCCGAGGGCCTGGGTTCGATCCCCGATGCCACTAAATACCACCGAGTATAGACGGAGTACGTGCTCGTCAAATCAGTGGGTCCGAAAGTCTTGTGGGCGGTCGCAGCAGAAAACACGAGTGCAGGGGGCTGGAGAATATTTCCCTCCCCTTCATTTATGTGCCAAAATTGTGGAGGTGGAGATAGGTGGTGTCGCCATCTATCGTTAAGAAGTCTAACCTGTCTCACAGGCAATGGCAACTTTAATTCCTTCCCTGCGGGAAGGACACGACAACAACAACAACAAGAGAATGAGAAACCAGTAAAAGTATTCTAATCACTTGATTGCTGTTCAAAGTTATAAGGTCCATATACTTCAGTCTTGTTGCTATAGTGCACAGTCTGTTCAAAATTTACTAGGGTATTCTAGGAAATCACTGCATGCATGTGTCTTAGAAATTAATGTACATTTATTAATTTTCAATGAAACTTTATTCTTTGGAAAACTTGATATTTCTTCATCAAATTGCTTGCTAATAACTGTATTTGAGTGGGGAAAAGTAGTTTGTGATTCAAAATGTATTAAACTGCTATTAAGGCAGTTTTCAGCTAATGTTAAAGAATTAGGACCTAAGGTCAGAATATTTTTTTAGATATAAAGGTACTCAATTATTAGTATTATATTCTGGCTTCACCAGCCTGTAGAGAATAACTTATTTTATCATACTTCTCATTTTTATCCAAGTTGACTCAATTTTTTCTTTTTTTAAAGTGTGTTTTGCATTTTTCTAGCATATTTGTTTTATTTATTTTAAGAATCAATGGATTTCAGATGATGTAATTTTTGTAACATGAATTCCTTTTTTGTAAAAAAATATATAATTATATTTTTAAGCTGTTTTTACATTTTTGTAAGAATGTAAATTCTTAACTTTAATTATTTTATTTTTTAATTCACAGTTAGATACATCAAAAAGTGACACTAAAGAATTATCAGTACAGAAAAAGCTTGTTGATAAACTCATCTATGTGAACAAGAATTCTTTATTTTCTCTTCAAAAATCTATACCAATGATTTCATTTGCATCTTCTACTTATGCTGATATAAATTACATGTTTCAATTAAAAATTCCTACAACTTTAAATCTTGTTGAAGAAGCTCAAAATTTAAGTAAGTTTTAGATTTTTGTTATATTTAATTTTTTGTTTTTGTGTGAATATAAATGCAATTTTACAATATTTTTAATATTTTAATAAATATTATAAAGGATGAAAAAAAAATTTTTTTTACAAGGCTTTTATTATTTTGGTGTAGTTTGGTATACTTTTATGTTGTGTAAGAATTGAAAAGGTACTATTTTATAATGATTTAATATTTGTTGAAATAATACATTATAAAGCATGTTTAATCTTTTTGAGATTGCGTTCTTACAAGTGAAATCAATAACAATTCCCCCCTCCCCCAACTTATGAGAAATTTGCTATAATACTCACTTTATTACATGGGTAATGGGACAATTTTAAAAAAAGACACCTACCCGATTTTTAAATAATATATTAAAAGTTTTTCAAAGACCAAGAATGAACCTGGGAGAATAATTAATTTGACATTTTATCTAATATATAAAATTCTCCTGTCACAGTGTTTGTAACCAAACTCCTCCGAAATGACTTGACCGATTCGTATGAAATTTTGTGCGTATATTCAGTAGGTCTGAGAATAGGACGTTAACTATTTTTCATTCCGATATTGCAATTAGTTGAAAAGATATTAATTAAAAACCTTAAAATGCCTAATTGTTTTACTCCTGCGGGTTGTTTACTTGGCAGAACTTCCGTTCCGATTCGGCCGAGCGGCGATCCGACGTTTTCCACCATCTTAAAATTCCCATCCATCTTTTACTTTTAAAATCAGACAAAAAATAATTACAGAATCGGAAAGATCATTTATTTCGCCACGATACGGTATAATTATTTTTGCAAAATAATAATATTTTCTATTTTTTAAGAATTTTTAAAAAATGGTTGAAACAGATGCCTTTTTATGAAAATTATTTCTAAACCGTTGCGTATGAATTTGTTTTCGTGTTATTAAAATGATATTCTACACTAAATAATTTCAAGCCTTCTCTTTTAGATCCAGTCATTTAAAAAATAAAATGCCCAAAACTTTTTTTTAAAAGAATTTTTTTAAAAAAAGCCAAATTTTTTACTAAACATTTAATAACTTCGTTATTTATGAAGGTAATCGCACGAAACTTTTTTTCCGGGTGTAAAAGAATATTATCCGTAATCTGTACGAAGATTAAAAAAATTTCTTAAAAATTACGGATTCTAAAAATTTTTTTTTTTTGTGATTTTCGTAAAAAACCGTTTTTTTTTGAGAAAAAATTTTAAACAGTATTTTTTGTACATATTTTATTTCAAAGTACTTTATTTTTGCAATTAATTTGTGAAGTTTGAAAGCATTAACTTAAAAATTACGCCTTGAAAATAAAAAAATTAATTAAAAATACGCGATTTCACATTTAGCCAAATCTTGGCGTCGAAAAATAGTTTTTGCGCCAAAGACCTTTGAACTGTTTAACCATAGACCGCATCTAACTCAAGGGTTACACTAAAAAGTTCTGCCTTAAACAGGGGGAAATCAGTAAATTTGGTGAGTAAAAAACAATGCGAGTGAAAAAGTTATTTTTGCTTCAATTTTTGTCATTTTTTCTTTAGATAATTTTCAAAATTAAATCATTATAGATGTTACATTAAGATTACAAAATGTATTCAATACATTTCTGAGACTCATTTAAAATATTTATCAGTATCAAAATTTTTGTTCTCTTTCATAAAACTTATAGTTTAGTTTAAGATAATGCTTATGTATAAATCTTTTTTTGACATATAATTTCATAATAAAAACGCAAAATTTGCCTGTTTCAAAATTTTTTTTTTTGAATTATTTAGTTAAATAAGCATAACTTCCTTAGAAAAAAAATCAAAATCTATGTTCAAATAAAAAATTCTTCATTATTAATTGCGTGTTATTAATATATCAAAAATCACTAAATTGGCATGTCACAATTAATTGCTAAATGAATATTTTTAATCAATATTAGTATAAAATAATTAATTTTGTTTTGTATTTTATGATTTCTTCAAAAATGAATAAATATAGTGAATTTGAATGAAAATGATTTTTAAAAAAGTTCATTGATCATTTAAAATCAGTGATTAAAGAAATAAAATGCCGAAAACTATCTTTTTTTTTTAAAGAATTTTAAAAAAAAAAACTTTTTTTTTTTACAAAACAACGATATTTTGCATATTTTATGATTTTTTTCTAAAATGAATCAAAATAGTTGCATTTAAATAAGAATGATTTTTAAAACTTTTTGAATCAGTGATTTAAAAAATAAAAAACCAAAGACTTTTTTGAACAAATTTTAACAAAACACTCAAAATACTTAAAACAATCATTTAATAATTTCTTCTTTTATAAAGATAATTGCATTAAACTTTTTCCCTGTGTGTCGAACATTTCAAAACATCCTCACAATTTTACTTCAAGATTTAAAATAGTAGTAAAATTTTGTAATTTGGAAAATTTCTACTTTTCTGTCTTTTTTCAACATGCAACTATTTTTAAAAAGGCTACATTTTTGTTTCCGGGGACTAAAAAATTGCAACGAAAGAATTGCAAAAATTAGTGAGTGATTTATAAATTCGCACTGTTCGCCTATTCGAGGGTTTTTAGCAACAGACCTCGAAATTTTCAACCATGGTCAAGTGACGAGGATGACACCTAAGCTTTTACCCACCTCTCCTAAGTACCACACCACACCACACCAACGCAAGAACAAATTTCAAAAAAGGGAGTTTATTGTCATAATTAAAGAAATCACTCACATCGCACATACACACATATAAGTGCTATCGTCCTGAGGGAAACAGGAAATTCCCATGGGGATTTGTTGGCGTATACTAAATTAAATGCCCATAAAACGCCAACGAGTTATTAAAACTCATTAGTAGGTAAAAGCATTTAGCAGAGTATTTATGGCAGGGCAGCGTTTGCTGAAGTGAGAGATGGCTAAAAAGAAAAACACATATCATTCACAGTGCACAATAAGTGGTAAAAAAAAAGGAACAAACTTTATTAAGAAATAAACTCTTTTTATTTCAGCTAAACGATAAAAATAATTAAATCAAATAGTAATTTTAAAAAAAGAAAAGTTACTTACAAAAAAAGAAATTATAGTAGCTCTTTAATTGTTAAAAGAAAGACAAAATAAAATACTTATTTACCCATTCCCTTTCTGATACAATTCAAGTTTTACAAAGCAGCTCTGATGCTATTCCCATCAAAAAAAAAAAGAAAAAAAGAGAGAGTTATTCGAATTTTTCTAAACACCTGTTCAGGTAACATAAGAATGACATCATCAATGTATGACATCATTCCTCCCGATATTTGAATAAAATACTTTGCATAACTGAAAACGTTTTTTTTTTAAAACTCCGCTTATCGGCGGCAAAATGAAATATCCTTTTAATGTTAAAAATAATTAAAAAAATGCTAAAGTAAATTAAGATAAATATGTATATTGGAGAAAGAAAATATATTATGGCCAAAGATAAGAATATTTAAGGTAAGTAGTGCTAACAAATGTACTAACTCTTATCTATCCGACCATAAAAATGGAACATGAAATAAAGAGCTCCATTTACAAAATATTTCATACGTAATATAGCCCTTGATGGTAAAACAGAATTTATGAATTTACCAAATTCAAATATACATAGAAAATTCAACATTTTTACGAGTAAATACAGAAAACCTTATCTTCAGGTTTACAAAAAAAATTCTTGACATATCTTCACAAATACAATCTGAAAACAGATTTAAATGTACAAAGTCTAAAAAAAAAATGATTCAATGAATCCATAGTTCACAATTTTAATCATAAGATTAAAGAGTAGCTTATATATATACCAAAGTTCATTTCCTTATGCAATTAATAGTTCTAATGCATATTACTCTTACAAAAGCACATACAAATAGAACACTTCAATAGTGGTAAAATACACTAAAATAATATATGTATATATATGCATACTATGAGGTACATAAATAATGCAATTTAAATAAGCATATATTAAAATATAATTATCCTTTTGATTGCTGTGGCCACAGACTTTCACACTATTTTAGTACCTATAACATATAAGATTTTACAGAAATTACAATATTTAAATAAGCATAGAGAGGACAAACATTAAAGGATTAAATACATATTTTACATTTCATTTTCAGTAAAAAGAAGTGTTATGAACTTCCTCAGTCCAGTTTTTGTAAGAGGTTTGGTAAAGATATCAGCCAAGTTATCCTTACTACGGACAAATTCTAGTTCAAAAATGTTTTTATAGATTAAATCTCGCACGTAAAACAATTTGACATCTATATGTTTGCTACGATAGTTTTCAATGGGTGACCTTACAAAATCAATAGTGGCTCGATTGTCAACATGTAAAATAGATTTAATTCTTTGACCAGTGATAATGTTCCTCTCAAAACATTCACCTAACACTCTATCGAACCACAACAATTCCTTGGTAGCTTCAGTCATGGCGATAAATTCTGCCTCCATGGTCGAAAGACTTACACTTTTTTCCTTAAAGGTTCTCCAAGCAATGGGAGAATTATCTAATAACACTAATTGACCACCTAAAGAAGTACAGTCATCTCTGTTCGCTGCAAAATCAGCATCAGAATTAGTAATAAGACGAGCTTTTGAACAAGAAAGTCTCAATTTAAAGCCTCTCAACTGACTAATATAACCTAATAATTTTAAATAGGCCGGTCCAATGTAACATTCCAGGATTAGTCTGGAATTGACTAAAAAATATTAACAGCATAGCTAATATCTGGTTGAGTAGGGTTTGCTATGAAAGATAAACATCCCAAGACACTACGATAAGGCAGTTTAGCCATTCCGCAATTTCTTGTTCGGACTGTGGACAACTAAGTTTAGAGTAAATACACCCTTTACTAATGGGGAGTGAAGAAATAGGAAATTTAAAATTTTAAAACCTATCGCACACTTCTTCAATATAGGATTTTTGATGAATTACTAGGCAACCATTTTCTTCCTCAAATTCAATCCCTAGTAACTTCTGGTTTTACCAAGTACTTTTAAATCAAAATGTCCTTTTAAAAATTTTACCACTTTATCTATTACAATTCTATTTCGTCCGAAAACAAACAATATCATCAACCTACAAGGTCAGAGTTAAAAACATATGTGCAGTTACACCAGTCAAGCTTTTTAAAATGTTAAACGGGTCAATACTTCGTGCAACTCGTAAAACCACAGACGCCCACTCTGGTGGAGTCCATACAGAGCACGATCTAACCGGCAATATAAATTATTTTTGCCTTGTTCTTTGGAATCCCTGGGGTTGTTCCATATAAATTACTTCTTTCAACGGTGCATAAAGATAGGCACCAACAATATCCATTTGTAAATGGGTCCAGCCTAGGTATGATACCAAGAGTGAAAATAAAAGTCTTATTATACCAAAATTCACTACGGGACTAAATGTTTCCTCGTAGGATTCTCCTTTCACCTGCTTGAACCCTTGTGCCACTAATCTAGCTTTGAAACGTACTATTTCGCCATTTTCGTTTTCTTACAGTGTAAACCCATCTGCACCCAATGGGATTTTTACCTTCTGGTAGTTTTTCAAATGCCATACTCCCCTGTTATGCATGGTTTCAATTTCGCTTGACATGGCTTTCTCCCATTCTTCTCTTTGCTCGGATTTCATAGCCTGTTTATATGTTTTGGGGATTTTCAGGTCATATAGTCATGTTTGACAAGACTTGAACTTGCCCCCTTCGAACCATCTATAACCCCGTGGAACGTTTTGATTGTGAAAAGTTAAAATATCAGAATCAAATGTTAAATTGTGATCTTTACATATATTTTTGATGTCTTTGAGAGTCCTTAATCTTTTAGTACATCCTTCCTGGTAATAGTAGACATCCGTACGGCTACCATCTGGTCTAGGAACAAGTTTCCTGAACCAGTTGACAGTTTTGGTGCTTGGTTTATGAGTATCTGGTGAGTCTTCATCAGTTTCATCTTCAGATGATTCAGGTGTAGCTACAAAGGACTTATCAGATGCATCCTTTACGATGCGTTCGTGTCTCGAATCCTCATCAGGGAATGGTTCAAATGGCTCAAACTTCAGATACACAGGCTCCAGCACTGCTCCACTGTGTGGCTTTTGAAATGGAATCGACTCTTCAAAAGAAACATTTTTAGTTTCTACAACTTTATTCCATTCAGGAATCCAGATACGGTAACCCCTCGTTCGGAAAGCATAACCGATTATCTGACCTTTCACAGCCCTGGGGTCAAGCTTAGATCATTTTTGTTTAGGAAT
>BMAO01037417.1:0-12141 GCA_019973975.1 Trichonephila clavata | reverse complement strand
ATGAACGTGGGCTGAGATCCTTCTGAATGTGAGGACTGTAATCCGATGATCATGCTTTAGGGCCTTTAAACTACTTGGAATATAAACTTGGAAAATGGATTACGTATCTTTCTATCTTAACTAAAACTGGTAATGTAGGAGTTCCATTCATTGAATTAGGTTAATAACTCGCATTGTAAAAAAAGAAACCCTTTTAAATGTCTTTTATGTCAAAAGTACTTAATTGTACTGTTTATTGTCCTTTATTAGATATTAGTAGAATAATGAAAGTACTAAACTAATTATTTTCAAATGAATCTTCCGAACTGTAGTGAAATTACATGAGTTTAGTTTCAAACTGGTTTTCAAAGTACACAAAATGAAACATTTGATGTGGTACGCTTCTGATTTGATTTTTAATTATTTATCAGAGTCGCACTACGAAGCTAACGGGAGCTATTTGCTTAGAACTTCAAAATTTTGAGCCTTTGTCAAGTGACGAGAACGAGACCTATGTTAGCTTCTCTCCAAACTTTCATGGACCGAGTTGCTTAGTCAGTGGCTTAACGGAAAACATTTGAGCCCCCTACAAATCAGGTTTTGGGCGTCCAAGTCGGATTTTACAAAGAGTAGGTACTTGGCGGCAGTCAGGCTTTTGGGCCCCTAGAACCCTGCCTCCCCCCTGCGATGCGGGGGTGTACGTTACGCCACTGAGCTTAGTGGTCCAGGTCACGGACGCTTGGCCGGCGTGCCATGAGTTTGAGCCCAAGCGCCACTTGATATCCGCTGTGTAGAGGGGATTAGGCACGTTAAATCTATCAAAACTCAAAGTGTGATGTAGAAATTTGGAGAATAAATTTAGAGGATCTGGTGTCACACTCCTCTCTTGACCATGGTGCAAAATTACGAGGTCCGTCACTAATAGCCCTTGTGCTGCCTTATAGTGCGGTGTTAATAAACACTCACTCATCCAAACTTCCATACCAAGCCAGCGTCTGACTTTGAGCCTCGACAGCTGAAGCGTGATTCAGTTTCTCTACATGGCGGGTCTTTACTGACACCGGCACTCGAACTGCCCCCTTCATAGAAACAACGCTTACTATGAGTTTTCGACCCTGATCACTCGCCTACCACGCCACTATTATTCTGGAAGGTAGTGGCACGGTACTATTCTTGATAGTATAACTGTCAGGACCTATCCCAGAGTGTCAGCCACCTTCGTGGAAGGACTTAATGTGTCACCCCTCTAGAGAATCTTTCATATATATATTTTTACTAATAATTAACGTTTATATAATAAATTCATTTACTTGTATAAGAGTACAAAGTATTTTTTCTAATTTCCAATGGGCTGCGGATTGGTGTTTTACCATTGCAGGCCTAGTGCATTCCCCGGGAGCTGGTATCTCTTTTAGTGCGGGCACCCTATAAGCGGATACCAATCGCCGCAGGTAATTTTGACGCCCAGTTTCCTCTACAGATGGAGGCACCTGAGCTCTGACGATGAGAACCTGTACTAGGGTTTGATTTTGCCGAGAGCACCCAAGCCAAACAGACACTCCAGGGATCATTTACAAACAGTGTAATAATACGACATGACCGTTGTCGATTTTCTGCATCATGAAAATCTATCGACTTGGGCCGGGGTCAAACCCGTAACCTTGGGTGGAGAAGGCAGAGGAAAACCAACCACCTAACCCAGCCGGCTAGAGCAAAAAGAAAAACATTAATCAAAATTCAAATAGGCACAAAAATCGCTTCTTCCCTCTATTTTGTTTTTCTAAATTGTAAGGCTATTGCTAAATTGAAAACTTTTAATTTCTCCAAATGCATATTGAATTCAAACACTTCTATGTCTTAAGTAATAATAACCATATTAGATATTTTCGTAAAGCAACTTTCTCAAAAATCATTTTTGAGAAACGCCTTTGTTATGCATGGATACAAAGTACGCCACCAGTGCCGCTGATAAGCTAAAAAAAAAAACCCTTCTCTTTTTTTGTTATTTCCTTTTATTAAAACTTTTCGATTTTTGTTATCAAATGAAGGTTATGTGTAAAGAATAGACATTAATTAACAATGGGTCAACACACCCCGTGCTGTAACATTCTATTCTTCTTAAACTATGCTATACAATTGGGAAATCGAGACTTATTTTGATTTTTCAATAACTATTTAAAAATTCAGCATATTTATTCGATTTATTATAAGTTTTATTTTGAGAAATTCGTAATATATAAATTTTGCTCGCTCGATAGAACTATATGCAGCTGCCTTTTGTTTTGGACACCTGCGTGTTGTGCCCATCCTGCACACCTGCCCTGATAACTGTAAAAGTTATTTGAAATACGTATATATATTCAGCTGAAATCTTAATTAAGTTAGTAGGCCAATTCAATCTTAAATGTTTCACCCTTTAAAAAGTTGTTTTAATTTATGTTTTGGTTCATAAATTATTTACTTTATTGATTTAAATTGTTTATTTATTTAAATTATTTAATTATTTAGGTTCATAAATTATTACTTCTGCCAGTGTTTAGGAAGAGTAGGTAGTAAATAAATATCAAAAAAGACTTTGACAGTTTAATCGTGGCACTAGTGAAAAAAATAATACTGAAAAGTATTTCTTCAGTTCTGATGTAGTCTTCCAGTGAGCACAAAATGAAGAATTAAACAATAATTCTCTTTTGGAAGATAATATTGATTCAACGTTGTACGCGTGTTGGTACTATGAAACTGAATGAATCGCAGTCATACTACAATCAAAACTTGTAAAGTTATATTAGTGTTTTAAAACGTCAAACTTTTTTGAAATTTCTTTGATGGATGAGAAATAATTCGATTTTGCTATTCCCTAATCTGAATTCGTAAAAATATTACATTTAGTAGACTATCCACACACACACATACATTAAATGAATCTTCACCTTCTGTGAAAAATAGTGCACTGTTATTCCTAAGCAGCACCGCAGTAAACAAAATTACGAAATAATAATCCAACTAATTAAAGTTTTGATGAGTGAGTAGTCATATATTAACTATACAACTAACCAGGATAAACGTTAGAGGTACATTGTTATTCCGTTCGCTAATTATTTTGAATAACTTGATGACAAAAAAAGCGGGAACAGCGTAACGGCCACTGAAAATTTAACACGGATGAAAAATATGCGTCGATGGCGTAAGCAAAATGATAAAATTTTTGCTTGTAAATGTTCAACAGTCTAAAACAATTCTTCTACATTCTTCTGAAAAAAATGTTGCAAAACAAATGCAGTGGATGGCATGGAAGACAACATCGTGTGGGAAAATGGCGACGCCAGCACCAATTCCGAAGTCAGCTATGACAATGGAAGGGACGAATCATTTTCAAAACATGATACTGTCGATTAGAGTAATTATAGGTCCGTGTATGTATTTGAAATTTTTTAATACTGGTCAAATAAATTAACTATTAACTTCTTATTATTTCTCATTTAATTTTTCTCTAAATCCAGTAGAAAATTGCGGGTGAGGCTTAAAATTGATGACAACGTTTTTCCACAAAAACATTTTGAGAATTCGGGTGCGACTTAGAATCAATGACGGCTTAGATTCAAATAAATAAGGTATTTAAACAATATGAAAATCCTTGATGCCCTTCAAAGAAACTATTGATTATTGATGGGATATTTGAAGGAGAGAAAACTGTAATCATAATACGATTAACTCATATGCCCATAAGAAGGGAAAAAACATTTTAATATCAAATTATTGTTTCGAGATATTAAAAAAAAATCTTTAAATTCTTTTTATTATTTAGATATTAATAATTATTGCCTTTGGAAAACACCTCTAATTAAAAAAAAGTTAAGCATAATTGAAAAAAGAAATTCTGAGAGACAATGTGCTAAGCCGTAAAAATGTTTTAAATTAACCATACAAGTGTTATAAACAATTTTTTTTATAGTTCTTATATTAGCAAATTTTATATTTAATTCTTTTTTTTTTTTTTTTAAGAAATGATTAAGAAAGTTTTCTTTACATCCACAATTTTTTTTATTTAATTAAAATTTACTATCTCATTAAATATACAATTATAAAAGAACGCAAATATAAAAAAAAGGTTTCTGTCCTTTAAGAACATTTTCAAAATTAAATAAAAGAATAAAATATATACGAAAAGAAAGGAAAAATTCCTCTTATTTTTAATTAATTTGAGAAACATAAGACACGATGTATCAAGAGATGTCAAATCAATGTTACCATCACTTATAGAATGTCTAAAACTACTTATGTTAATGATATAGATTGCTTCTCTGGAAGTATTTGATGAGTAAAACTTCTAATAAATATTCAAAAAAAAAAAAAAAAAAAACTCGAGCTTTATTAGTATTTAGATTAAATTATATAAAGAAAAAAAATCATATGCACTTCAACAGCATACTCGAAGAAAGAATAAGAGTTGAAAAAATATGTGTAACTTCTGTGTGTATCAGCAAATAATGTTTTGTGGATCGTACATGAATGTGTGTTGTAGAACTTCAATTTAAAAATCAAGAACCAGAATATATATGCCAAATATATAGTACAATAGAGAAATCCTTTAAATAATATTCAGCATATACAACTGACTATCAGATCAATTGGCGGTTCTTCAGAAAAAATTGTTCCTAACGATTGAATTTTCCCCAAAAAAATAATCAACAATTCGCAATAATTTTTAAAAACACATAGTTAATTCAGCATAATATAAATACATTTAATATATTTCGTATTTCCGTTCAATTTAAGAGTGATTAATGTTAACATCGCACTATAAAGAAAAACTAGGGCTATTGGAGAGGGACATCGTAATTTTGAACCTCAGTCAAGTGACGAGGATGACACTTGAGCTGGCACCTCTCTCCTAACTACCACACCAAGGAGAGGACATCGAACCTCGACGTGCATCTTTCCCTCCACACAACGGGTCTCCTGTTGTACCAGGACTCAAACTCAAAACACTCCTTACGCGAGTTAAGTACTATAACCACATTCAATTTGAGAGGAGAAAGCTACTCTGAACTCTAATGTTTAATTGGCTATTTCATTAGAATGGAATACAAAATGAAATGAAATATACAATGAAATATTTCATTACAAAAAATGACGACATATTGAAACTTTACAAAATCATACCGTTTAGATTTGATTTGTTTTTTGATAAGTTCAAAAAGGAATTTAAAGAAATAAAAAATTTTGACTTTTTTCTCCCCTAAAAGGTTTTTTAAAGTTAATATTTATCTGCGGCTCTTTTTACATTTCCATTATTGTTTATATGCTTTGCTTTACTTAAAGTGAAGTTTATCAAATTTCGAAATAATAAAAGCATTTGCCCCCCCCCTCTTCTTTTTTTTTTTTTTTAAAATAGGAAATGGGTGGATTAATTTATTCGAAACTTATGTATATTTTTCAGACCTATAAAGAACTTGTAATAGTTCCATCTGAATTTTTGGGCAACCACTTAGAAGGTAAAATCAAATTTAATTCACTTATTGTTGTAAATTAAATATTAATTGTATAGATGGCGCTGCAAGTCATCCGAGAGATGTGTACTTTTAAGTTTGGCTTGTAGAGTCAGTTATGTAATGTTCTTTGCTGTTAGCATGTCTTCTACGTGTGTGTCGTTTAATAAACCAAATTGCTTAAAGATGGACTGAATTATTGAAATGATATAAAAATATAATGGAAATATAATCGTTTACTGATCATGGAATTTGGGATTAAGGAATTATAACACTTATATTAAAGCCATTAGAAATTTTAAACGGAACAAAATTTAAATATTAGAAGAACTACACTCATGTCCATAAATTAAGAATAATGAAGTTCAGGCAAAGAAAGAGACAGAAGCAAAACAAATTTGACTTATTTGTAAAATCTATTTATTAAACAAAAGGTAAAGAGCAAAAAAGATGCTATATGTTTGACATAAATAATAAAAATTGCGATTTTTACTCCCTGGAGCAAATTTCACAAAAGAACCTATTTACAAAAAAACAGTTATAACGTGGTTAGTATGATGGTTAATGCGGTGTATTATATATGTGTCTCCCGGACGATGCATTACAAGCCTTACAACGCCTACGCATGCTGAGTATCAAATTATCAATCTGATCTTGGGGAATATTACACCACTCATCAAGCAATGCCCTCCGAAGTTCCGGTAGACAGTGGGAGGGGTTGACGGGCTGAAATTCGTCGGCCAAGCATATCCCACACATGCTCTATTGGATTCATGTCCGGTGAGTATGCTGGCCAATCCATACGGGTGATATCCTCCGATTGAAGGCATTCGTCTACAATGTTTGCACGGTGAGGACGGGCGTTGTCATCCATAAACAGAAATTCAGCACCCAGGGCGCCCCGAAACAAACGTACATGTTTTCCAGAATGACATCCGATAGATGTGGCTGCCATCGTTACACTCTGAACATGCAGGTCAGTTCTGGAACCAAGAATAATGCCTCCCCAAACGAGCCATCCTGCACCACCGTAAGGTGTCGTTCAATGGTGTTCTCTTAGTGGTAAGGGTACCTGGCGCTCTCATATGAAAGTCCGGCGAGAATCAGACTGCAAACTAAACCAGGACTCGTCAGAAAACATCACACAAGACCACTGTTGCGGTGTCCACAATGCATGCTCTCTACTCCAGATTAATCGCAGGGACAGTGAGTTGCGGTAAGGGGAACATATCTAACAGCCCTACGAGCATATAGACCAATGTGCCCTAAGCGTCTGTACACGGTCTGCCTTGTAACTGCCGTACCGGTAGCTGAAGAGAGCTGACGAGATAGGTCTGATGCTGTGCTCCGTCAGTTTCTTTTGGCAGTAACTGCCAATTACCGGTCCTCATTCGGCGTTGTAACTCGGGGGCGACCTGCGCTGTAACGTCTACTCACATTGCCATCATCTTGGAATCGTTACCAAAGCCTGGAGATGACACTCTGGGCGATTCCAAGTTCCTCGGATACTTCCGCTGGGTACGTCCACATTCCAGTCGTCCGATAATTCTACCACGTAAAAAATCATCCAAATGCTTCCTTTGTGCCATAACTATGCGGTTATTGCACTGAAAGGCTTTTAAAGCGCTTGTGAACAATTTACTTCTTTGCCACCATTCCTTATATACCCCTCTCTTACACTCTCGTCATTGTGACGTACTATCCGCGCCATCTGGTGGTTTCCTGTAATTTGCATATTCTTCTTCAAGATGTGTGTGATAATTCTACAGGTGAAATTTTTATTTTAGAGTTCATTTTCTGTGTGATTCTGAATTATCCTTAATTTATGGACAGGAGTGTATATTTGTCGCAATCATTTTAGTATTATACCCGACATTAATTTCGCTTTGCCCCTTTGCATTTTATACAAACTTTTGAACTTATCGGCGTTTTGAACAATTTATCCATATAGTGTCGTTGGTTTATCAATGATGAAGCTCCAATTATGCTTTAGTGGTTTATTGGGCACGATCACACAACATAAAATTATATTATACTTTGTACACGTTTTAGGTAAAAATAATAAACCTCCCGAGATTATGACATTTTTAGAGAAAGTAAAAATAAGCCAGGATGGCATTCAACACATTTGCCTTCAGCAGATACAAAATCTCCACAACTTCCTGGCTGAGCTCACCAACCTCTTTCGTTGAGGTACAATCACAGAAATTACTGGTGTAGGCACTCGCAACAGGCGCAGTACCTCGGGCCAGTCTCGTTATCATTTAGCGTTCCAGAATTCGTCTAGATTTCGTTACATTCAATAGAAGTAAATTATTCAGAACACCTCTAAATATTACATTTCAAAAGATTTATCTCAGGCAATTGCTTGGAAATCCTTACAGGTAAAGGAATCATAATTTTTTTAGATATGGGTACGATTATACATTTTTTTCTTTTTTATTGCATGCCAGGCTTATTCTTTAACTAAGCGATTTATTCTAAAAGATTTCGATAATTTTCTCACATTGTTTCCTTACATCCGGTAGCGGCGGTTTAATGCACCAAACTATAGTACTTAAATAATGAAACTTTGTACCTCCATAATATCCCACAAAACCTGTTACTGTAACTGTAAATATTAAGACAAACTTCATAACATTTTTAAGTTTAATCGAAAATATTTTAATCATCTAATAGCGGAAACTGTTCATCTGAAAAATTAAACAATAATTAACGAAATATGATAATTTAATTAGCGTTATGTCACTCATTTTCAAACTGATGTTATCAAAACAAATTTAATTGATAATTTTCCCTTTAATACTCTCAATTAAGAAAGAGATAAATACAAAAATAATTTAATAACCGATTGCATAAGTTTCACATTAAGCTCAGGAGTAGAATAACACAATATGATTGACGTTATAATAATTCATTTTAAACTAATATTTCACACGTAAAATAATAGAATATTAGAAATAATAATCTTCCATTTAATCCTTTTTAGGCAGTAACTTTATAAAAAATACGATTATATTTTATACTGATCAATTACTTAGGGTTAAGGCTGAACTTGCAGGATTAAACAAGTTTTATAGTGCCCAACTTTTCCCCTTTATTTTCTCAATAATACTGGGATAAAATTTAAATAGAATGTGTGTGTATATATATATATATGCATGCATATATATAAAAATATATAATAAAATAATGCATAATAAATTATCCCATTTAACTAAGAATGGAAAAACTGTGGACTCGAAAACCAAGAGCAACAAACCAATATATAATTATATATTTATAAAATCATTTGACCCAAATGGAAGTTTCTAGAGCTTTCACCGATTTAGGGCGGTAAAGTATACTTCAGCTTGCCTTATGTGATCCCATCCTGCCCCTTCAGCCGAAAATTTATGCAAAATAGTAAAAGAAAAATTGTAGAAAATAAACTAAGTTTGAAAAAAGACTTAAGTATAATTATTGCATGTGTAAACTTACATTAAGCTACAAAACAATTAAACTAAAAAGGAGAACTATCGTATAATATTTACATATATAAAGTAGGATCCCAAAATTCCGGGACTGGGCTCATCCAATACAGAATACCATTTAACCGTATGCAATGCCTTCCATCCTCCTCCTACTCCATGGTTTCGCTCATATTACCACAATGCGCGCAGGCATTTTGTTTTTAGGTTAGTCATTTTTTTCTATACGACATATAAAACACTGATTTTCATGAACAATGCTCCAACACTAATTAACAAAAAAATATTTGAACGTTTGGCATATATAACACCTTTCAGAGACTTATGAAATGTTGAGGAAAGTTTACGGGGATACTATGATTTCGAAGCTGCATTAAAGTAAGCCAAAAATCTACCATAGAAGATGAACGCCCTGAACCGACCCACGACCTCACAGACTGAGGAAAGCATTAATTTGACATCACATTGTATTCACAAAAATCGTCGCCAAACTCTAGAAAAAATCGCTAAGGTTATTTATTTAACTATCGAAAATTATCTGACAGGGTGTTTTTGACAGAGGATCTTGACATATACCAAATATCTCAGTGCATTGCTCTTTGTCTTTGGACCTCTGAGAAAAAGGTGAAACGAATAGGAATGTTCAACAAAACCGATAAGGGTCCAATCTTTATTGTACAAGGTCATAATAGGTGATGAAACTTTAGCCACTTATCTGATATTCAGTCAAAACGTGCTTCATCAACATGGAAGGCACCTTCCTCACCACGATCGAAAAACTTCCAGCAAGATCGTAAAAAAGGGAAAGTGATGAGGATGTTCTTTTTTATTCCCAAAGAATTGTTCATTCAGAATTTATTCACAAGGTCAGAACAGTGAACAAGAAACGTTATCTTTCGACCAGCGAAAGTCTGTAGATAAATGATGCGATGGGTTTTTTCAGTGTGGTCCGGGAAAAAAAAGAGGTTGGATCTATTTTTGTCTACAGTCCTATATTGTTTATTTATCACCTTTTTTACTAATTAAAAGTACTTTTGTACCAAAATCGCCTCACGAAAGAGATACAAAAAAGTGCTGTTAGCAGGCCACTATTTGTCCGTTGCTTAAGTATGGATTAAACAATTTTTATCAAAAAGAATATATTTGTTACAAAACATGTGTATTGCGCAACTAGAATTTTTAATTCATATATGTGTGTGTGTGTGTGTATATATATATATATGTATATGTATATATATATATATAATTGGAAATTTGGATTTCAGCGTTGAAAATGAAATTATGTATAAAGACCTTAAAGTATCGATAGATAATATTCAAAAGGATTCGTGATAACTTATGTTGATAAAGTCTCTGCTAATTATGCAATAATATGTAAATATTTTTATAGTAAATTATTAAGTAATCATATTTAAGAATAATGCATTTCAAAAGTCGATTCAGAGCAATAGAGAAGATGATAATCGTCTTTTGGCTTTAAACAAAAGATTAAATATTCATCTCAAAACTATTAAATACCCACGAATTTTTTTTAACACCAAAATTCCACAAAAATCCAATAAAATTCCGTAGTATTACTAATGGGATATCAATACATATATAACGAAGTCTGGAAGATTTTACAATCCCTTCTTCAAATACTATCGATGGCTTTCAACACACAGCAATAATTAAAAAAGCTTAGAGATTGATTAGAGTCCACGAGGATATGACAGTTTTTTCCATGCACGGCTTTGACTTCGAGAACCTTTTTAATTCTATTGATATAGATGATATGATTAGAGTTTCTACATTTAATTTATGATAAATATGATTTGCATAATCAATGAAAAGGAAACAAATTATGATTCCTGGTTAATCTTGTTTTTACAAGAAAATTCATAGCATTTGATTCAAATATCTTTTTAAACAGATCAGAGGATTACCTCAGGGTGGTCCTGCCAGCCTAAGTATAGTTTAGCTAACTTATATTTACATTTTTTTGAAATTGATCATATTTTTGATGATTCTTTCTTATTGTACCGTTATATAGATGATGTAATAGTTTTTTGGTAAAAATAGTGAATTCAAACCAAATATTATGTTCTACCCTGACAATCTCAACCTTCTTAAAACTAATTTTAACTCTAATATGGTTGAATTCCTAGATTTAGACTTGCATCTTATTGACAATAGAGTAGTCTGTAACATTTATGACAAAAGAGATTCTTTTAGTTTCCATGTAATTAAAATTCCTGTATGGAACAGCAATTTGCATCTATCAATTTACAGAAATATTGTTTTGAATTTTTTACTTAGAATGATAACTTAACTACCAACAAAATAGATAAATTTAATAATATCAAGAAATTCTTCCAATGCTGCTTAGATCATGACTATCCTTTTAACTTCTTAAGAACATATATTCATCACAAATACATTAATCGTCTTGCTATTTCTGATTTCAAAACCACCATACAACAATAGGATTTCAAAGTCAGCATTTTAGTGGTTTTGCTGTGAAGATTCTGTTTTAACACTCTTCACACAGTTTATTTTTTAAACACCCTTCTTAACACAATCCTATAATATGAAAAATTTCTACATTTTTAGCAACCAAACCAAATTTCTACATTTTGACAACCAACCAATTTTCTACATTTGTGACAACCAACCAAGTTATAGCCTACTAAATTTGAATGTAATCTTTCTTGGCGTCTTCCTTACAAGCTGGTATAAAGGATGCGTTTAAGTGCAATTTAGATTTTTATCACAACATATATAAGCTTTCCATCGATTTCAAGAGTGTTGGATCTCCTGGAATGCTCTGTGAGCAGTAGTTTTAAAATCTTTTTGGAAGAATCCTTTTACTGGGTAATTCTTTTGATATTTTTCTGCTTAAACATTTTGGGAGAATTTTTGCTTAATAGTAGTCGGTTGTTCTTTCATATTTCTATGAGATTTTTTATACTTTGGATTTTTTATATTTTGGATTTTGTATACTTTAAATTTCTATTTATTTTATTTTGGTCTTTCCTACCGAGTTGCAAAGGGGGAAGGTTGGCGCCTTCAAACTAGTTTAACCCCACTTATTCGGTCCTAAGTCCGAAATTGCATTTTGACTCGCTAGCTTCTTATTTGTATTTCATTAGATTTGATCTTATTTTTTTTCCCTGTTATGTTCTATTTTTTATATAATTTTTTCCATATATATATATATTATATAA
>BMAO01037416.1:0-42540 GCA_019973975.1 Trichonephila clavata | reverse complement strand
TAAAGTGTATAGAAAATACATATACATATGTATTTAACTGAAATTAATATTTACTTAAAATTACAATCTTATTTAATTATAATATCTAATTCATAAATGGCGGCCGCCAGGGCCCCAGCATTAGTAGGGGTCAGAGGCTTGATAGATTCTAGTGATAAATTCAACGTGCAACAAAAAGATCTTGAACCAGTATTGTTACACCGGATTTGAGGATTTCCCCAGATTTACCCGGGTAGCTGCTCTAGCCATCTTTCTTCCGTATATTTGTATTGGTGCAATCTGTACAAAATTTTCGCATGCGTTTTTTTGCATAATTTTTATTTCCAACAAACGAATACTGTTTAAATCAATGCATCAGTTTGTGGGATGGAATTGCACGTATGGTGCTCTTGGTCGGTCAATATAAGGTCGTTTAATTCTTGTTCTGGATGGCGCTGTCGTTGCAGTCCAATAAACGACATTCCATTGTCCCATTCGTGCTCGATTGGAGAAAAATATGGTGATCCAACAGGCCAAGGTAACAAGCTGACACTCTATAAAGCCCGTTTGAAAACAACAGGTATGAAGGTGCTCATTATCCTGTTGGAAAACACTCCTTGAATGACGTTTGTAAATGGCAGTGCAACAGTTTATTTCACCAGACTGGCGTATAAGTTTGCAGTTAGGGTGTGTGAATTAACTTAGAGAGTGCTCCTGTAATCAAAAAAATTTGCTCGCGCCAGACCATAACTCTAGGTGCAACTTGTATCACGTTTATGCACCTATTTGAATTATAGCCATCTTTCAGATGTATAAACCCGCTTACAAAACTTCTTTGATACAGCGCGATTTTTTCTTGATGGTGGAATTTTTATTACCATCAATGTATTTTACTAATGAAGATAAATGAAACAAAATGAAGTTATGTGATAAAAGATATGTATAGTTCAAAGCAAACTATTTCAAGCTAGTTGAATTTATGCATTAATAGCAAGATAAAGATTAGTAGAAGCAGCGGCCCTGGTTGAAATCCGAGATACGATTGAGGGGAGGGGGACCCCACAATACTGGAGGCAACTTTTCTTTTGAAACAGATGGACGAATATGACATTTCCCTAATGATCATGATTCGGAATACAACACTCTAGAGAATAAATACTACTAACAAATTATTATTATAAGTTGAGAGTGAATTTTTAAAAAAGATCTAGTTTTTTAAAATCTCTAGAAAATTTCACCCAAAATTTCAGAAATGAATTTGAAAAAGTGAACTGGGAGCAGCTGTTTTATCAGGGCTCTCGTTTGAACAGGAAACTGGACAAGCTCTCTGGCAACAAAGAGAAAAATTATTTTTCGTGAAAGTTAAAAAGTCTCAGTTATGAATTTTTGGAAGAAGGAAAAATTTCGTAGTGAAACCTGCGATAGGGCAAGAGCAGAAATATCCCGAATAGCTGAGATGTATGAAACTGCTATAGAAAACTTTACTGTATTTTTTGACGAGGGATATAACCTGAAATTAAAAAGAAAGCTACACAAAAAAATTAAAGGAAACCTACAAAGACGATATTGAATCTTTTAATTTTGATGATATGAATTGGATCAAGAAATTAAAAGAAAACAAAGATAAAATGAAACTCCCCACTAGAAATTTATCGAGTTTCAAGAGAAAAATCCTAATGTAGAAATACTTTTGAAAATATTTTAACAATATCGATATCGAATGCATCAGGGGAGAGATCTTTTTCAGATTTAAAGCGATTTAAAAATAATTTAAGTAGTACTATGGGAGAGAAAACAAATTGAACAATATGGTCATATTATATATATAGAACAAGTTGTTTTGAACAAAATAGGTGCGGCTAAAATAATTGATGAATTTTCAAAAAAGAAATCAAGAAGTAAAGTGTTGCGTAGAAAAATTTTAAGCTCTTTAGTAAGGTTTTTAATTTTTTAAAATACAGTGAAGGTTTTTCTTTAGCCATTGAGTTGTATTGCTAGCAATACATTTTATTTTGTGAATTTAAGATCGGCGAATCTTTTCACAATTTCAGTTTTGCGACACTTGAGCCCATGGGTCTCAAACTTTTTACAACTAGGGGCCTCCAACTACCTTAATCCGCTTCTAATTACGCAATTTTTTCCGGTTTCCCCAGGTTTTTTCATTGTAATAGGATTGTTATACTTTCTTAATGTAGAAAACTTGAGATAGCACACAGCTTCAATTGCCTTATTACTTTAATCAATATTGAAAATGAGTTACTTGTTTGGTTGAAGATACGCCAACATTGGAGCCAAGCTTAAAATTTGTTTTAAAGAACTTAATGCTGCGCTACATTTATCAGTCGAAATAAAGTCCTTGTTTGTCCCTGTTAATTTGTGCAATGAGCTTGAAACTGTCAAGATATCTTTGAAATAGTGTCTATAATATGTGCAAAGACCAAAAAAAATCTAATTTAATGAAAACTTCCTGGTTGGGTCCTAGCATAGTAATAAAATATCCGATTTGCAACACATAGCAAACATCGGGTGTGGTATCGCCTAAGTTAGTTAGTTGGCTGCGGTCTCCAAGTGCTTATCACGTATAATTATACTTCCCCTAAAAATATCATTTCCTCGCTTTGGTGCATTTAAAAAGTGGCATTATTTTTAATTTCTACCACAGATTATGAATTTTTACAAAATGTTCTCTATTATTCCATTTACATTTTCTAAATTAGCATAAATTTTGTAAAGTTGAGCCTGCGGAATTGAAATGAGCTATACCAATGGTCTTCAAACTTTTTCGACTCATGGAACTCCTAGAACTAAAAGATGTTTTCGGGGAACCCCATTACAGACACTTAGAAGAATGTATCTTGCAATAATATTTTAAGCATATCAACATGTTATAGTTACTTTATATATTGTAAAAGGTATAGTATTTTTCTTAAAAAATTTTAAAATCTAATTTTGATAAAATTTACTCACATTGATAATAATAGTTTGTGATCCAAGAGTCACCTACTCATGCATTATATTTAATAATTGGAACATGTGCTTGTATTTTTTTTACATGTACTGGCGAAGTCTAGGTCTACTGAAATTATCTGTTTCATATTCTATGTTTAATTTGTTTTTATTATTTATTTATTTGTTTATTGTAGACACTCTCGTTGAGAAAAAATTTTCAATTAAATATCTTGTTCTGAAAGGCATTAAATTTTTATAGCTGAGTGAGAAATCCTGTGCATTTTGCATGAATTTGCAAACAAAAATTTAGGGGCTTAAATTTATTTTTAAAGTCGAATATATGTCCATAAGTTGTTTCTAATCATCCATTATAAGTGTTCTTTCACAAAGAAAGAAGGTGCTTGTTAGTTTTATGTTTAGTTTGTTTTAACTATTTAGTTTTTCAAAACTTTGTTCTAACGAGTGTAAAATTATTTCATGGAATCCAGAATAGTAAACAATAGAATATTCACGATCTACTGATATAAATATAATACATTTAATGATAAATTTTAATAATATTTATATTATAATAAAATTTAAAAAGTATTACAAAATAACGCCATTATGTATAAATATAACTTTCAGCTTAAGTGGCTGGGATGCGCTTTAAAAATTTGTGATTATACAAACATCATAGAGACGTGAATCCATTTTGCGCTCTCATGTATAGTTTTACTTTCGATTTTTTTATTTCGTGGAACCCCTGGGTATGCCTTGTGGAACCCCAGGGTTCCGTGGAACACAGTTTTCAGACCACTGAGCTATACTAATCAACTTACTATTTATAAGTCGTAAGAGAGAACCCGTTATTTAGATTTGGTTTTTCTGGAAGAAAAGTCTAAAGAAATTCCTAATGTGCTGTTTTTGGTAGATTCTCGATGTGATAAATTTAGCTTATTTTCGACGAGTTTATTTTTAATTCCAAAGTTGAACTTGACCGATTATTCTATATGTTTTTCATTTTTTAAAAAGATAGTTATAATCTAAATATATGTGTGAAAGAGCGCTATCCATTTTTTATAAATTTTTTTTTAAACTTAAAAAGACTGCGTGGAGTTCGTGCGAATTGTGAACGTGAAGCAATGGACAAGACCTAAATTTGCATTTCTGTCATACATGGAAGTGATGGATGATGACTGTGGAATGCGAGTTTATTTTTCATAAAGTGATTTTTTTATACTTTTTTTTAAAAAGGGAGCACAATCCTTCGTGTCTTTTGCTGAAATGCTCGAAACGCATATAAATTACTTTTTTTCCCTAGTAGTTACTCTTTTCTCCCTCTCTTTTATTGAAGAATGAGATTTGCATTCACCATTGCATTTAAATTTTGTTAAAAAATGGAGAAATGGTATCATATATATTGAATGATGATGGGTACATGTGAATGATTTATAACAGATGCTTTACACTTCTTTTTATCACGAGTATTATAATTTGTATCTGATTCTTAAAAACCTTTCAATACGAATTTATTCAACAATTAAAAGCACTAACGTATAAATACTATAGATGTATGTAGAACATTGTTGTACATCGTTGTTATAAGTGACTTCAGAAACTGTTAGTTATAACATCTCAAAAATATTTTTTAATGTTATCTGAATACACACACAATTATGTTACAGATTGTTTCTATTAGTATTCATACTCAATTCTATTGGTATTATTTGAAAAACATTATTATTATTTGTAAAAATCAGTGTTATAAATATTGTGAATTTTGATTTTTTTTAAATAAAATAATTTAATATGTAAATGTAAAAAGCATAATAGATACTACTACTGCACTTTATATAAGCAAGTGCAGTGAATCATGAGCAACAAAACAATTTCGCCAGCAAATTAATTAGATTCAAAACTTCATTCGCAAGTAAGCAGTAATGGCAGGAATAACCAAATTTCGAGATAACAAAATTAGTTATCATCCAATTATCTATCATTCTATTTCACGGCTTCGAATATTTTAGAAAAAAAAATTGCGTGTATTTGTTATTGAGAAATTAGCCTAAAATTTTGCCTATTATACTCCATTATCTAGCTATCTATTGTATCTGGAGGAATGTATTATGGGATAATCTATTTTTAAATAATGCAAGTGCACAAAGCTTTAATCTAGTTATTTTTCTTCAAAAAAATATTTTTGATCATGGTCTGAGATGAAAAAAATTTAGGAATTCCCCGAGATTCAAAGTAATCGATTCCAAAGTTCGATTAAAATTTTTAAATGAAAAATCTGGATCTAGTTTTGCAACAGGCTCATTTGCATTTGAAATTGCTGCAGGTTCCTTTGCATTTGAAATTACAGCAGGTTCCTTTGCATTTGAAATACTTCCACCACAGCTGGAAAGCCTATGATACTTCAATGGCAGCTGAAAATAATTTTTGAAATATCCTTTTTTAAAACTTTCTCACTCATTTAGTTATGTTAAAATTTTTGCCATAATCACGTCTCTTAGATTATGGCCATTAGAAGATACAGGGAAAAGCTTAAGAACCTCTTCTTAGTACTCTAGCCTTTGACTGCTTCTCAATAATCTTTTTCAGAGAGTTGAAAACAGCTATCTTAACCTTATTTCATTTAATGAAACATACTAGCTTTCCACTGTTTGCATATTAAGTGTGTATTCTTCTTACTATTATTATATCGCAGTACCTCCTCCACATATTGGTTGAGGTAAGGATCTCACTGATCATTGGACTTCTCTGGGTGATCCGAACGCAACATGGATGGAAAAGTCATCAAATCGGACACGAAATGATTACAAACACACAATACTTTACTTTTATTAATTTAAACGTTAGAACTGAGTAAGGTATGCGGTGGTAAGATTTAATCTGAAATGAGATGCAACCTCCGAAATTCGCTAAAGAGTAATACTCCAAAATCTTCTAATTCTCAAGAAGCAACACACCATTATTCAGACAGTACTAGCGTGGCATTATTGTCCACACCTACTATTATCCATATCACTGACTCAGTGGCGTAACGGAGAATGTTAGCCCTTCCTGCCCTGCAAAGTCAGGTTTGGGTCCCGAAGTCAGATCTTACAAAGCCATAACATCAGGCTTTGGACCCCTAGAACCTCAGGCCCACCCGTGATGCGGGGGTGTACTTACACCACTGCCCTATTTATATATTATTAATTTAGAGTGGAATTGCTCTTGTGACGTCTGTGACGTCCCCTCTTTGAGCTCTTGGACACCTGCGACTTCCCTCCCACGGCCGGATCAGTTTTAGGAGAATTGATCACCACATTTGCAAAAACACCAGCAGTCGTTAATATATTGTGCGGACGTGTTTTGGTTAGCCCCGGAAACCTTTGACACGAGGAGAAGCCCATTCCGCCCACGGCCGGATGTATTGAGAGAAAAGACACCGTCAGCTGTCAACCGCAGGGACCGAGAGGGGCCGTGAGGGAAAGAGTTGGAGTGAAAACTTCGCCTTGAACGGACACCAAGATTCCTTCCTCACAAGGCAATAGAACTTGGGACTCTAAAATCATCTAATAGCACTAAGTTGTAAATTACTGTAAATAATAGCTGTGACTTAATTAAACTAAATTTTTATTTTTCAAATTACGCTACCTTTATTGTTCCAAACGTCACACTCTTGTTTAAGTTGTCAATTTGGATGGGCAGAAGAAAATCAGAGTTGGAGAGGATAAACCACTCTTATAGTTATTCTTTCCCAGATTGTCATGGTCTCTCTCTCTCTCTCTCTCTCTGTTTGTTGAATTAACTTCTTATAATAATCTTCCAGGACTCTTGCAAGCTATTCATTTACATGTGTTAATTTTTTCCCATTCCTGTACCAGTATTTTTTTTAGATTGGGATTTTTACTTCTTAAACTGTTTTTTCTCGTTAAAATTTTATGGTGGTTTGCAGCATTGTATATTATGATGTATATAATCTGCCTATTTGCTATGTTTTTTCGACATTAGGTAAGTAAGATAAAAATTAGTCTGAATAAAATCAGAATAATACCAATAAGCCATTTGTTTAAAAAGATGAAGGTTAAAAGAAGTCTACTTCAAAAGAATCTCATTTGTAGATAACAAATACTTAAATAAACGATCATATAAAGTTTATTTTGTTGAGAAATACGAAATAAATGATATGATACTATTTTTTACTGTATCAATTTTTCAAAAGAATATTTGTTGGATTCATTTCTGACAATCCAACTTTTTACTTTTTATCTTCGTTTCATTTAGTTGGCGCTTTTTTAAAAAATGCATCCTTTCATCTATAGAAATTACATGTATTTTTACAGTCTAGCAGCATTTATATTTTTCTCATTTACAACACTATCAATCACACTTCAATTCACTTCCGTGTGCGTCAGCAAATCCGTTTCAATGCCAAGTTTTATTTTTCAAACAAGACTTCGTAGACAGTTTTTTCAACAACATTAGCTTCCAAAACTCTTTTTATATTTTGGCTCTTTTCACATTGCTTCGCTGAGTAGATATTCAATGATTTAACATGTTGTTACAAAAAATAGTATCCTATTCTTGCTTATTATATTAACACACTACTTGAAAAAGAATTCTAAAAACATTAATATTTATTTATAGATAACTTGCTTTTAATACACAAACAGTAATGGTTGTGTAATTGACAAACAATGATGCCTTTTTGGTGAACAGATATTTATATTTAAAATTTAATTTCAAAATTTGAATACCTTTCATTTAGAATTAGTAAGACTCTTGAGTGCATTTATATAGAACAAAATGCATTTTCATTTATACATTTAATACCAAAATCACAGCAAGGGTTTTCAAGAACTTACAAGGTACCAGTCAAGTAGTGGATTTGAATTATGGTTCTACTTGAAGCTGTCTTGGAAAACAGCATTTTAACTTCATTTGAGCATCATAATATGGAAGTTAGATGAGAGAATTACAGGATTTGGCCAAAAAGTTTCCGGAAGGATTTTTTGATGTTGGCGACGCTAACTAAAGGGGTACAGCTTCGAGCGGAAAAGCTGGTGGGGGATCTAAGCTTCAAAGCGTGACCGGTGTCACTCTGCAGTGGGCAGTTGTTGAGGCAGGGTCATCAACTGCGCAGAGATATCTACTGCACCCTCGACGAGCAAAAAATGAACAGTCAATCAAGTTTTTGTGTAAGACTGGGTAAAAATATGGAGGAGACGCTCGAAATGCTTCGGAAAGCCTACGATGACGGGGCGTTGATACAAAGCCAAATTTTCCTGTGGCACAATAGATCCCGGGAAGGTCGGGAATCCGTTTACGACGACGACCACTCGGGACGCTTGTTAACTTCACAAATGGACGACTCGGTCCAATAAGTGCGTCAAGCTTTGGTCAAGGATCTACGATTAAGTATTTGGATAATTTCAAAGGAGTGTGAATACCCAAAATCAATCATTCATCGCATTTTAAAGGAGGATTTTCAAATAAGGAATGTCTGCGCGACAATTGGATCTTGCATCCTGACATCGCGTTACACTATACCGCCCTCATTGTCCTCGAATTGCTGACTAAAATGGGTGCGTCAACGCTGCCCCAACCATCGTACAGCTCCATTCTGGCACCAGTGGACTGCTTTTTGTTCCCAAGGATCAAACGAACCCTGAAAAGAATTCGGCAGTGGAAGCTGGAGGCGGTACAGATACTCCATTTTTCTTTTCTTCGAGGGTGCAGTAAATACCTCTGCACGGAGCGTGACCCTCCTCAACACCTGTCCGCAGTTGACTGACACCGATCACGTTTCGAAGCTTAGATCCCCCAATAACTTTTCCGCTCGAAGCGCCGCCCCTCATTCCACAACTTTTGGGACGGACCCTGTATTACCTTCAGTTTCTCTGTCAAGACTCCAAGTTCTTGCGTTGGCGTGGTGGAAAAATATAGAAAATGGGATGTCTGTATAGAGGTGTCTCCCTCGTTCTGAACCGTGATTCCAAACTACCATGTCTATCTCCTATAGTTCCTCACATAAAAAAACATTAATTTTACATTAATAAAATTGAGTTTAATAATCCTGAAATATGCTGTTCAAAAATATTTAGCGTTTGGGAACTTGAATTTTTATTGGTTAAACTACTTGTATAATTCTTCCATTTTCTTTTTAAATACTATTATTAATAGTTTTAAAAATTAAATCCTTTTAAATTTAGCTAACCTGTCGTCCCAATTTTATAGAGTTCGAAGTTGTGTTTTGAATCGAAAAACAAACTAAGTATGAAAGGGCTCTCGCATTACATTGTTTATAACAAAATTAAGGGAAAAATCTCTTAAACACACTGGTATTCAATATTAGGATAATAATCACTTTTACTTGATTATTATCAAAATCACTGGATTGATTTTAATGAAATCTAGTTGATACACATTGATTCATACAATACAAAAAAAACCCCATTCAGCAATTATGATACATAAGTACAATCGTGTAAGCAGGAAATTCTAAAAGGAAAAAAATAACTTAATGAAGACTATAACCCCTTCTTAAGATTATACAGGTATAACAAAGAAAGTTCATACTGTAAATGAAATAATTTGTACGTTCCTAATGCAGTCAAGATTCTGGATATTTCCAGGAGGAGGAAAGGTGAGTTTTTTTGAAATACCAGCTCAGAAGCATCCTAAATATGCTATACAGGTCTAAGATCTGTAAATCTGGCTCGCCAACCCTTCCAATGAAATATCCTCACTGCCCAGAAATTCTTCGGCTAGGTACGCCCTGTAGCCAATGCACCGCAGACATGTCTAAAGGATGTTAACTGAGATTTGAAGTATGGATCCACTTTCCCTTTTCAATTCAATCCCCATGCCCGCTTAAAATCATCTGTTTTCTAGTACTGTCTCCGTTGGAGGTGGCCTGATGTTTAAATATTACACGTGTCCTCTGAGACGGGGAAAAATTTACAATGATTCCCTGACATGGGGAGGGGGAAAACATAATAAAGACTTTGCGGATATTGCCCATTCTGCAAGTTCCTTTCCTTATATCTTATTAAACAAATGCCACAGAGTTGCGCATTTCATGTCCTTTTCTTTTCTCGGTAAAGTGCGTCTGCTCAGAAATTTGGATAATTTTCTGGCCGCTCTTTTTTTCAATTCCTACTATTAGTTCACTCTCTCCCAATATATATATATATATGTTGTGATGCCCTAGCTCTGCGTGGGATTTTTCTTGTTTATTATATGTTAGCTTTTAGTCGTGGCATATTGAAGGAGTCTTGGTATTTGTGCACTTTTGTTATTTCTTGACCAGACATTGCAACAGTTCACACAAAAACTACTAATAAAAACACAAAGGCGGACAGACTAAAGCAAGCAGTACACGAAGAACACAAAGACAAACAGCAAAAAAGAGAGAGAGAGAGAGAGGTGCACACACACACAGCGCACTAGGTTTTTATACTAGTGGTGAAGGTCGTGCGACTCCTTTCCTAACAGGAGTCGTGATTGGTTGTAAACGCTCGCGAGCAATTAGATTACGATTACGATTATCCTATTAGTCTCGTACCAAAGAATTAGAAAATAATTTAAAGAAGTTAATTTAGAAGGCATTAAGTCGATCGCGATCCACCGATGGACCGCCAAGACATTTTGGTGTGACCGCCTTCACTAAGACCTAATAATCGTTCCATCACACGAGGGTCTGGAAATACCGTATTCATTCGATTCTAAGCCGCCATCGATTCGAAGCAGCGCTTCCAAATTCTCAACAAGATTTTGTGAAAACTGAAAAATAGTCTAAAATTAATTTATCGATATCCAATTTTTCGAAATTAAAATAAATTTAAGAGGAAAATTAAAAGAAGGGAATAATTAGTTATTTTATGTATTAAAACTTTTAAATACATGCATGAAGCTCTAATTGCTCTAAATACCCCATCCAACACATTTTTCCCTTTGATTCTAAGCCCCGCCCGATTTTCAGTAGAATTAACATTGGTAAAGAAGTACGGCTTGCATTCGAGTAAATACGGTATTTTAAAAAATACAGAGGGGAAAAAAATCTTATTATAAGAGGAAATTTCGTTGAATAGAAAATGCACTTCGCTATTTGGAAGCTATTTTACGATGACAATTGTAAAATGTTCTTGGTTCCGTGAAAAAGTTCGCTAATTATAGAAATTCGTAAAATGGACTCGTAGTTCAACTGCATTGCATACTTTCTTTTAGTTCTCTACACCTACGCCACTGGGTCGACCGCAACACCTTGAAAAAATTAGAAGCAGCCCGTAACGGAAATGTCTGCCCACCCCTGATTTAAGGAGTGCTAGAGGGAGTCATTACATAATACAGTTTTTTCAAATATTAATACATTAACTGAATTAAAAAATGAATAAATAGTAGCAAAAAAAAATAATAGCCCGACAGCATATATAGAAAGGAAAATTGTACGTCGTGTCCCTGTAGCACAATGGATAGCGAGTTACTTCTAATCCAAAGGTTGTGTGTTCATATCCCAGCTGAAATGGATTCATTTCTGTGAATGGGATTTATTTGCTATACTCTTTTATTAGAATAATTAAATTAAATGAATGATTTAAAGTAACAAACAAACAAAAAATAGTCCAACATCACGCATAGAAAGGAAAATGGAAAATATATAATATTATTCCAAGGAAAACCCTGTCTATTTTGTCACTTAATATTGTGATATTGCCATATGTATATACATATTTATATTAATTGTAACTATTTAATAAAAAGTAACTAAAATAAAATGTTTCTTTGTTGACAAAAGTAGGAATTGACTTAATTTTTTTAAAAATTACTTGTTGTTGGTTTGGCTTCAATGTCACTTAGCACTTCTTTGGTTAAGCCGTACCTTCAAATTTGAGGAGTTTTTATCGCTGCTGTATAAACATTTTCCCACTGAAGTAGAGCATTTTGTCAGATAATTGTTTAAAAGTAGAAGTAATCCAGTATAAAAGAGCGAGAAAAATTATAAGACACGATAATAGGAGAACTTTTCCTCTATTTCGTATGATACCGTCAATCAGCTGTAGTGCATGGTAACAAGAAAAAGTTTCCCACGCCGGGAATTGAACCCGGGCCTCCTGGGTGAGAGCCAGGTATCCTAGCCACTAGACCACGTGGGAGACGACTTTCTTCTAATCTATTTTCATTTTATCAACTCTTTACTCTTTTCAAGAATGAATGTGGTAATTGAATAGCGTCGAATTTACACATTTTTATGCTCTAAGCCAAAAGAATAATTTGGCACCTCCTCTCCCCACTAAAAAAAGTTTGCATTCCATTAATTCACAGAGGGCTTGAAGTGTATTTAATCAGAGTTTTTGAGAGATGCACGTACTTCAGATAAAAATTAAATACAACTTTTTTTCTTTCTGCCCGCTCATGACTTCAATGGCAATTGCCTAGGAACCTCGATTGGTCCTATGAGAAAGGGCAAAACTATATATGCCATTTGATCAATCAGTTTTATGTGATTATATTGTAAAGAACGCGTCAAGCATTTTATTGTTGAGCCTAAAAATTCATAGAATCTATTAATGAGGAAATTTTAGAGTAAAAAAGTCCCCTGCTTGAGGAAATTGCTGTAAAAAGCAACTTCCCACGCCGGGAATCGAACCCGGGCCTCCTGGGTGAGAGCCAGGTATCCTAACCACTAGACCACGTGGGAGACATCTAACACTCTCATTACGTCTTTCTAATTAAAATTATACTACTTTATATTGGAATACAATTCAACATTATTTTCTGGTTTAACTATAACACATAGTTATAAAACCTCACTAATTCTTTATTAACATGAATAATTTAATAAATGTTGAGCTTGGAATTCACAAAGGTAAAATTCTTACGTGATTCAGAATACATAACTTCACGTTTGTTTCATTATTCGAAGAAAAAACATATAGAAAAAACATCTTAAATTCGAACGAAATAAGATAAACCATATGAGTAAGTTATCTATTTATATCTTTTATTCCTAATGTACTAGTATATCCAATAATTTCTTCCGAGGACAGAAATAAATTATGTAATTTTAAGATGTGTGAGGTGGCTCAGTTATAGAACATTAATAATTATCAATTTAAAAATACAACAATGTATTTTTGATTATTTAACATTACAAATATTTTAAAATAATATTTCTATTTTTTAAATATTTTGTTGTTGTTTTTATTATCTATATTCGTATAATATTTACTTGCAATATATTGTGTTGTATTGATACTGATTTTATATTATCAAACGATATTTTGTATTCAGATTGTGACAATAAAAAATAGTCTTGAGAAGAGAAAAATAGTTTTAATGAAATAGCTTTATGTTCCGAACATAAAGCTCGAAGTAAGTTGGCATTTAAAAATAAAAAAAGAGGTTTTGAAACAATATTTTATTAATTCAGAGCATTATTTAGAGTTGCTTCTTCAAGTTAAAAATAGAGAAGCTACAGATGGAAACCTCTACTTAACGACTGTTTGAGTCGTTTTAAATTATTATTTACTATAAAAACAGAAGAAATATGTATTTAATACAGAACAACTTTGACGAGCTACTCTATTTTCATCAAGTACTCTTTGACAATATTTTTGGGAAGTAATCGGCTTGAGTCTCATCCATCCAAAGACTGTCTTGTAGTAGAGTTTAAATATGATAAATGTGGCTCAAAAAATCCTTCCTAATGCATGATGAGGAGTTAGGATAGTGGGATTGGAGGATCATACTGGACGGGAGCCAGTTCAGCACTATCCTCATCTGCTGATACAAGTTCAAAATTGCTGGATTAGTTGCCAATAGACCTCGAATTTTTCTAGTGTGTCGTAAAAATACAATCAATCAATTGGTGACGTTTTCTGATTATGACTATTTAAACAGGATCATAAAAGTTTGCACTTTTTGAATGTCATACATACCTGGTTAGCAAATAAATATTATGTATTTGTTTGCCATAATATTACCTTTATTGAAAATAAAATTAGTTATTTAATTTATCCAACGCCTGTCCTTGGCTTCTTGACCATTTGACGCCGAGCCTCCCAGGACTGACTGATGATGTCTGCAGTCGGGTATTCATCCAGTCTAGTGCATTGGAGCAGGTGATCGCCTTCTATTCTGGAAGGGCTGCAGAGTAGACAGGCCTCGTCAGCAGCCAGGCCAAGTCAGTGGAGGTATACTCCCAAAAAGCCATGTCCGGTGGTTAAGTGAAAGCAGGCAACACAGCCTCGGCTCTCTCCAAGTGCCTCGAGATTGGACCAACAGTGGTCAGAGTTTCTAATGGCTTTCAAAGGCTCTTGGTTTTTTGGGTCACGGTAGTATGTTTGTCAATGTGAATGCGGAAATAACGCTCTTAGCTCTTCTAAAAGTACGGGGGACTTCCGGTTGAGACGACTCAACTTCCTGCTTGGCTTTTTAGAAGGCTCTCTCGTTGCCGGTAATCTCAACTTGTCTTGGGACCCACTGTAAGGCCACAGTTCAGCCATATGAGATTAGTAGTTTCGAAATTTTAGTTCGGCCCTGAATTGTGTTAAGGTAGTATAAAATTATTAAATTAATTGTAATTATTGTATTGATTCGTTTATTTTGTTTGTCATCTGCGTTAAAAAAAAAAGTAAAATATTTATTACAGACATAGCAGCAGTAAATGATTACAGAAAAAGAACTCTACTTTTCATAGCTGTTTTTCAATTCCTACTCTTTCTATTAGTTCACTCTCTCTATATTTATTTATGTATATATTTATTTTGCTCAAATTTTCAATCGTTAATAAAATGCATTTTAAACCACTCAATTGAGCTGAAATTTGACAAAACACGATTATTTTGGATGACAATATAGTTATTTAATTTCATTAATAAAAATTGCTTGATTAAAACTAATTATTCAAAGAAATACAATTACAGCCACGTTGGCATCATTTTGGGCGACTTAGCTACCATTTTGGCGGCTTGTGTCAAAACTTGAAAGGTTCCCCCCCCCTCATATTTTAAAGCACTCAATTGGTCTGAAATTTTCTATACACTATTGTTTTGGGTAACAATACGATAATTTAATTAAAATTAATTAAAATTAATTGACTGAAATTAATTATTTAAAGAATTACAGATACAGCCACGTTGGCTTTGTTTTTAGCAACTTGGGTCAAAACTTTAAAAGATTTTTTTTTCTCACGTTTCAAAACATTCAATTGAAATGAAATTTTATGTAGTCGAGTGTTTTGGATGACAATACGATACTTTTATGATAATTAATAAAAATTAATTGCGACTTAATGTTGCGGCTCTGTCATATGTATATATATATTTATATTAATTGTAACTAATTAATAAAAAGTAACTAAAATAAATTCTTTTTTTATGGTCTAAGTAGGAATTGACTTAAAATTTTTTTTTATATTACTTGTTCCTTGTATGAATCATATTAATATTGAAGTACTCAAGAAAAGGACGTTGAAAAAAATTATATTTTCTTTGTAAAATACATGATTTAAAAATCAAAAGTGGGATTCATACTTATAAATTTTCTAAAAAAAAAGTTCATAGAAAAATGCAATGAATTTTGCATGGAAGAATAATCTTAAGAAAAAAAATGAAAGAATTTTTTAGTGATTTTCCTTCATGTAATAATGCAAGTAATTTGAGAGCTTAAGGTTGTTTACTATAAATTATTGATGCTGAACCATTTGATGACAAGCTCTTCAAAACAATTTATTGCTATTTTTTTATTGGTGCAGATTTTTTTTTTGTAATATACATTTATAAAATTACGTAGACTTTCTACATTTAATCTACATTTCTGTCTATTTTTGACAGTATCGGCATACACTGCAATATACTTTGCTAAAGGCCAATTTTTACATTGACCATTGTTACCAAACCGTATGTTTATCTCTTCTTTTAATAAATGATTATCAAATTTAAAATGTACTTATGTTAACAATGTTTTTAATTTAACATTGATCAGGATTCGCATTTACGTTAAAAATTTGCATATGCTATTCAAAACTTGCGAATGCTGCTTTGAATCATCAGCGCCGCTTTTGGATTATCCGAAATGAAATTCAATTAACATAGTATGTCTAAATATTCACAACATCGTGGCGAGCGAAACAAAACTGCATGATATAATGACTTCAAGAAAAATGAATTGCCAAAATAATTTCAGGGGCCTGATAAGTGCTAGCGAATGATGTGGGATTTTCCTGATGTTAATAAAACCATGAATTATAATTAAATGCTGTATATATTTTATCTACCAATAAGTTATTGGACACCTGTGATAAAAGAGATTAATAAAATTTATTCACATTCAATAGTTAGTAGAGCCTCCACTTGAGATAATTACAGCTTTAACTCTCTGGAGCATGATTTACACAAGTGTTTGGATGATGGACTGGGGAATTTTTTCCACTCGGCTTGAAGAAAACATGCAAGTTCTTTCACCGATTTTGGACGGTTGCTGGACCCCTTAATTTGATGATCCAACTCGTGCCAGATGTTTTGTATAGGATTCAAGTCTGGACTCTTGGAAGCACAGTTCAGTCGATTCACCCCACTGCCATCATACCAATCCATGGTGGACCTCACAACATGACAAGTGGCGTTGTCATCCTGGAAGTAATAAAGACCCAACACGTAAAATTGTCACAGCTTTGGAAGCACATTGCTGTCTAGAATAAAACAGTAGGAGTAGGAGGTGAGCTTACCGTGAATTGAGATCAAGACAAGTGGCGTGACAGAGAATATTACAGCTTTTCTGCAAAGTCAGGTTTAGGGCCCCAAGTCGGATCTTACAAAGGACTGCAAAACCATGCGATAACATAGGTTTTGCCTCCCCTCCCTTACGATACGGGGGTTGCGGGGGGCACAGTATGCCACTGGATCAATGGTCCCTGTCCATACCACGAGAAACATCCCCAGACCATATTACCGCCTTCGCCAAACTTTACCGTAGGCAAAATGCATTTTGGAAAAAAATGTTCTCCAGACATGTGGCAAACCCAGATTCTCTTCTATGCGGCTGGTAGAGTTTGAATCTTGATTCATCACTCCGGAGAACCTGTTTCAGCTTATCAATGGTTTAATATCGAAGTGTCTTGCCCCATCTCAACGGAGCAGCGTGTTTGGATTTTGTAATCAGAGGTTTATGGAGGAGATGGAAACCAAGCAAATGTGCTTCTTTGTGGATGGTATTTATTGAAACAACAATCCCAGATGTTTGTTGGAGCTTATGGGTCATCGAATTGTTGTGGTTTTTCCAAATTTTTTTGGGCAACATTCATCGGTCTCTATCTTTTAGTTTCGTGAGTCTGTTGGATCGATGTAGATTTTATGACAATCACCACTCACCTTCCACTTTTTAATCACAAAAGCCACTGTTGATTTTGAAATATTTAGCTCACTAGATATGTTCTTTGAAAATCGACCATTTCTATGATATCCGACAACTACCTACTTTTCGAAGTCAGATAGGTCTGAATTTCGTTGCATCTTGCATGCGACTAATGCCAATGTTGTTTCCTTTACATATTTAAGTACAGAAGGCGTGACGTTGATCGGGACCAAAATTTCCTCATTAGCATGGGTGACCAAACACTTATTGGTTGATCCTGTATTATTCAAATTTATGTTTCTATTTAATGAAATGAATAAAATAGCTCGTTACTTTTATCTCTATGTTTGTATATTGTCTTCAACATATTTTTTATCCGGAGGAAATATTAATTAATTTAAGTTAAATAGTTACGTATTAACTCTTTATAATTAAATACGATTCGTTAAAAATAATGAAAGATTGATAATGATATCGAATAAAACTGCTCTTGGATAAAATGAGAATATAGGAGGTATCAGAAAAGAGAAAACCAGGGATCGGCAACCTTGTACCTATGTTGTTGTTGTGCCATATAAAGATACCAATATGATTCAGGGTACCGCACAGTAGGAAATATTTAAAACAATTCCATTTCAGAGGCATTGCATACAGATTTAGGGAATAGAGATTAAGAATACAGAGTTTTATTATATATTAATTTTGCATCCTTTAAAAATATCTATTAACTTAAGAAAAACATAAGATATATCTATACCTTCAACATAAATAAAAACATTAAAGTTGTGCATGTGTTATGTATTATTATTTTTTTATATTTATTAAAATAAGAAATAAACAACATAAAATATAAGTACTATTCCTACAATTAGATCTAAATAAAAAAATATTTTAAGGCGAACCTTATCCCTGCACCACTTTTCTTCATATCGCATAAAAAATTTTTGACTTTCAATTTCTTATGATTCTGAACGTTCAGTTGTCAAACAACTTCTTTGTGGACTCAAAGTATTTGTCATAAGAGAAAAGACTTGTTCACACACATATAGGTATGTAGAACGAATAGAGTGTATAAACCTCTCTCATGAGGAAGTTACATTCTAAAAACACGGGTATGAAAGTACCGATAAGTAACCTTTATGGCAAAAATAAAAAATTATCCCCCCCCCCTCTTGTGTATGCCAATATGTAGAGCCAAAAGAAGAAAACAACTTATGCGCAAATTTTTCAAACAATTAAATCCATTCTACAATGGTGTCCAACAATTTAACATAGTGTCGTTAGATTATCGTTCCCCTTTTTTCGTAATTTCGTACATTTTCCTTTCCAAAATTTTGAGCGTGTTAGTTCAATAAGCGCCTTTTCCATTTTCCACTTAAAAATTAACAAATTTGTCGTGTGGTGTAGAGTGCCACTGGGAATTATACTGCGTGCCAAGTGTGGCACGCGTGCCATAGGTTGCTGGTCCTGATTTATACCAATCATATACTTACATGTTTTTACAACAAATAAAATGATAAAAAATGTTTATCTTTTGTTACGATTACAGTATAGAATTTCAACTGTAATGTTTTAAAAAATTTTTCTTATATATATTTTGAATTCTGTATTAATTATTTTTTTTCTTTTCTTCTTTTTATGTCCTATTTTTAAATTTTGAATACTTTTTTACTGTCGGTAAATTAAAGAAATAGCTGTTATTTATTGTATATAAAAAGAATTATGTGGGTGTGTGTATAACAATCCGATATTTAACACGCAGTTTTTGATAAAACGTGCTGCAAATAAATATTTCACTATACATTTATCTTTTTTTGAAAAGAACTTCAATCACAATAATAGAAAAGAAAAAAATTATTCCAAGTTATATCTTCTTTGTTTCTGACTGCTAGTTCTTTGGAATCGTTAAGTATATTCTTAGAAAGCTCGCTTTAGTTCTCCTGTGTTTCGCAAACACTAAAACTAACTTTAAAGAATCACTCGTTCAAAGAATCAAGCTCTGAAGAACTGCTCAATCAAAACAACTCAAAAACATTACAAAAAAACAAACAAGAAAAAACATTTGAAAGCAGTTTCGTAAAATAAATACAAGCTGCTTTAATAAAAACAAGAAAAAGAATCTGATACATTGTCGCAAATGTGTCTCTATTTAATACAATACTTTTAAAAGATATTGTTATCGATTGAAATATGTCTGCGTTTCTGTTTAAACATTTACATAGCCAGCCGTTTAAATTTATCGCCAAAGTTGCGAGTTTGAAAAATTTCTTAAAAATTCCGTCGCCAAGCACGAGAGCATTTATGCAGTTCTAATTTGATAATGATAGAAAAAAAATCATTTCGAATGTTCAGAAAATTTTTAATTATTTTTAAAGAGGTTCTTAAAACTCTGAGTTGAAAAATATATAATTTATTCCTGATTTTAAAATAATTCATAGGGGAAAAAAGAGAATATCAGCTTCACGAACTTCCAACTCTTGAATTAATGTAAATATTTTGGAAAAAAAGTCATTTTTCGAAAAATTTATTAATATTTAAAAGTTAAACGCTATAAGAGAGAGAAATGTTATATGATTTTTAGTGTGGATGTATTCGTGTATGTGATTTGTAGTTGTCGTCATACTTTCGATAACTTATCATAACTATTGCAAGCTTTAATAAAATCTTTTTTAAGAATCTATTGTGCCATTCATGATTTTATGAGGAGTTTTAAAAAGAGAGTGAAGAGCATTTGTGAACTTTGGATTTTGCTTAAAAAATACATAAGTGCAGATACGAGTACTAAAATGTCATCGTTAAAATATCTCAAACACATTTTGAAATAATATTTCATACATAATAACTCGAAATCTCATACCTTATTCGTATAATTTGAAATGAGGGAATTGTCAGTTTCTTTTTCAATAATTTGAAAGGAAATTAATTGATTCTGATAACAACAGCGATATATAATGTTAGTAGATTCTTTAATGTAATTGTACATTTTGGTAAAAATATGAATGCTTTGAGATTTTTCTTGATGAATTGATTTTCAGATTGAAATATTAATGAAATACAATTATGTGTGGAATTTTCCGAAGTGAAAATTTGAAAATTATTGAGAAAATCAGGATTACAATCAAGTTAAGATAAAAATTCCGTAATAATTGAATTTGACACTTTCAATTGTATTAGAAATTGAGACTTTTGAGTAACTTTTTTCTCTCCATCTTTTTTAAAAGTTATAATATTTTTTTAAATCATAGTTACGAATTATTTCTAAGATAAAATCTACAATCAGTTATTTATCTTAAAATATTATCCTCATTGTGTTTCTTTTCTTAAAGTTATTCTATGTATTTATTTTTAGAACTGTATTATCAGAAAGATTTTTTGTTATATGCTTTGTATTTGATTAGATTTTCTCATATTGAAAAATTGTTTTTGCTGATCCTCACGACATATTTTAATAATCCAAAGCTTAAAAATAGTTGCATTTTGTATTTCTGTCATTTTTAATGGGTACATTTAGAAAGCTTTTTTTATTACTTTTAAAAAGCTTTTTAATCTCATTAAATTGGATTTACAATTTATTTAAGCTAAATCTTTTATTTCTTTTTCTTTTATAACTTAGTTTTTTCTACCTTAATTTTCGTTTATCTCCGCTGATTTCTCTCTCTCTTAAATAAGCTTTAAATAATAAGGTAAAAAAAAAGAACAATTATTTAAGGATTGACTGTTTAAAGTAGTTTCTTTAATCCTTTTATTCTTTTTTTTAGTTTTTTTTCTTTTGTCGATACTTTTGAGTCAACGACGACATGCAAGTAAAGAACAAATTTCTAACTTTAAAGAACAAATTAAAAATTTTTTAAAGCGACTGAAAAAGCGTTTTTTTTTGTTTTTGTTTATGTATGAAGCATTTTTTTGTGAATAAATGTTTTTTAACGAAATATTGTTATTTAACCAAGAACGTTTTAAATTTGTAATATGAAACCGAATGTTACTGATAGTTATTTAAATAGTTACAATGTTAGAAATATTATTAATACAAAATCCATTTATTTATTTTATGTTCTAGCATTTGGCTCACTTTCTAACCCAAATTACACTCTGTAGCAGTGCTCACCATCATTTTTACAACCACGGACCGGTAAATATTTGATAATTTTACCCCAATCCGGTGAGAGGGGAATGTTGATTGTTTATATTTTAGATTGGACTGATTTTATAATTTTAATTTAAATGTATTTAAATATGCCTGCAGAATAAAATACAGTTACACCAAAAATGAACATAAGTGATTTAACAAGGAATATAAAATGATTTAACAAAGAATATAAAGTGATTTAACAAGGAATACAAAAGGATATAACAAGGAATATAAAGTGATTTAAAAAGGAATATAAAGTGTTGTAACAAGGAATATAAAGTGATTTAACAAGGAGTATAAAGTGATTTAACAAGGAAAAGGAATATAAAGTGATTTAACAAGGAATATAAAGTGATTTCTATAATAAGTCGCACGAACCCGAGAGAAATACACCACAGAAAATGGAGCGGAAATAATTTAATGTTCCTTGGGCGGCCCGATATCATTTGATCCATAGACCCGGTACTGGTCTGCGGACCAGGGGAAGGGGACCACTGCTCTATAACAGTGCTTCTCAATCTATTTATCGCCAAGGACAGTTCAATGTTTGATAATTTGATTGCTGTCCGTTTAGGGTGAGGCATTGATTGTTTATATTTTAGATTGGTTTAATCTAATAATTTTAATTTTATTGTATTTAAATATGCCTTCAGGATAAATTCGGTTACACCAAAAAATGAATATTAAGTGATTTAACATGGAATATAAAGTGATTTGCATAAAAAGTCGCACAAACCCGAAAGAAATACACCACAGAAAATGGAGCGGTAATAATTTATTGTTCCTTGGGCGGTCCGATATCATTTGATCAACGGACCGGTACCGGTCCACTGCCCAGGGGTCGGAGACCACTGCTCTATATGGTAGAGTTGCAAAATCTGAAATCAGAGAAGGGGTGTAGTGTCAAGATATTGTACGAAATTATAGTCCTGAAATTTTCTATTCAAAGCCAATAAAAATTTTATCAACTGAAGATAAGAAAGCAACCTTGGAAAAACGATAACTTGGTGAGTCATGAGCTCGAAACACACTTGGCCACAAAAAGATTATCTTGTGGATTATGAAGTTTACTACATGTTAAGTTCAACTGAATCTCAAATCAAAGTGAGAATCAAGAAAAATTAAGATCATGAGAAGAAATAAAGTGAGGATTTAGTCTAGCATTAGTTTTATTATTTAATCATGACTAGTGCTGATGAGAGACTTTGGCCAGCATTCTTTCGGCAAGAAACTTGTGTCTCTCTACATATACAACTAAAATATTTTTAACACCATTGGCTTAGAACTTAATAAATTTGGAGTACTAGACATTTGACCGAATTTCATTTGAAGAAGTTGATCCACAAAAACACCTGGGGATTCTGTAGATGTATTTTCGCGAATCTTCAAAGCAGCCGATTTGATTTGCCATTGAAACTCAGATAGCAAATCGATTATAATACTCTACTTGAAAGATGGGACAGCTACTAACGAAGCGTTGAAATATTATTACGAAACGGAACTGTCATCTTACACTTTTTCTACTAAATATCTTTTATAAACTAAACAAAGTTTGACGAAACTTGTATTGCTACTTAAGGGATTTAACTTTCATTCCCGATATTTGAATTCACTCGATTTCATTTGGGAACACAAGAAGCACAGTTGATATACAAAGCACTAGAAGATTTCGAAGCTCTTATTTAATGAATCACCTTTATGTGTTTTATGTGATTCTGGACAAGTTATGAACGATGCTCTTTTAGACGTGTGCTCTGCCATTAAAAATTTGAACTGTATTTTAAAAAAGTATTGGAGAACTCGTTACCTAATGTGTTGATGGTCAATGGCGAGGCATTTGATAAATAAATAAATAAATATTTGACGAATCTTTGAAACAGCGGAGAAAAAAATCAACAAACATGAAGACTTTTTTTTTTCAAGTATGGCAATTCTTCACATTAGATGTGGACTTAGAAACGAAACCCAAGGACTCGCCACCGAGAACAGTTCTTTCTCATATTTTTATACAACAAATAATATTATGCTGATATTTCTCTCTCTCTGCTGCGTTCTTTTCTCTGATAAAAGATTAGTATAGAGGAATAACTGCTTGTTATCAGTTGAGTGGATAATGACTCAAATTATCTAGCAATTTTTTTTCGTTTTACTAAATGCTGTCATCCTTTTAATTCAAGTTAAAGCTCTGGACATTTTATAAATGCCAGGGGAAAAAAGGAATCACGACGAACACTTAACTTTTTTACTCAGATTAAGCTATAAGAATAATTACATAAATTATAAGAAATTCATAGTAAAAAAGTATTAATCTAACTCAACTCTATAGTCTGAAAATTAACAGGATTTTCAAATCCTCGTTTAATCTTTCATAAAAAAAAATGTCTAGAATTTTTTGATGTACATAATTAGTTTTGAACCTTTCTATTCGCGAGAAAAACAAATTTCATCAAAAACTATTAAGTTAACCTCCTCACGTCGTTATCGATTTTAATACTTAAAAGAATGTCACTTTGTTCAAAGAAGTTTGCTTAGTCATCATTAGTTTTTAAATTTGGCTTCAATTTTTATTACCTTAGTCTTAAAAAATTCAATGTTAAATGTTTAACACAATTTATTTTTCTATAAAAATAGGCTTTTCTTTATTGTTAAGTATTTTTGTTTTTTAGCGAGGAAAAATTAATCTAGTTTTGAAAAAGAAAGAAGTTATTAAGGCCTTGAAAAATTAAAAATGTTTGAAAGGGATAAAAATTACAGCTATATAAAGCTATGTAGGGATAAGTAACATAAGTACATTGCAAAAAAACTTTTTGGTATATAACTTTAAAAAAAAATTAATTTATTAATTTATCTTAGTAAAGGGAAAAGTTCAACTTTTTATCAGATTTAAATTCTAAGCAAAGTGCTCTAAAGTAAGTAGGGATTTTTTTTATATGCTTATGAAGTCTTCTTAAAAAGTACATGAGTTGATAAGGGGCTAAATGTAGAAGATTAAACTGGATATTTAAACTCCCAGTCGCAATGGGGGAAAAAATGCTTGTAAAGTTAATACACTTTTTTTTATTAGAAAATAGCTAAAAATGTTAAAAATCTCCCTGAATAAGTTAATCTGTACATTACATCATTGTTTCATATACATATGAAATTAAATATAAATGTCATTGAAATATAAACATGTTTATATACTATTATTATGTTTTCAAAGAAAATTGTGGTTTGTGTTTTTATCAGTTACATTTCTCTTTAAAGCAACGTAAGGGATTTCAACAACGGGTTTACGAGGAATCTGAGTTATCACCTCATTCTTCAAATTTTTAAATCATGTCAACGTGATTACCGTGAGCCCAGTGGCGTACTGGAGAATATTAAGGCCCGTGTAAAAAAAGCCAGGTTTTGCCTTTAATATTTTATAAATTGGTTAAATACGTTCTTGGCGTTTGTCAGGCTTTCGGTCCCCTAGAATCCTGTCCCTCCCCCGTGATGTGAGAGTGTACGCCACTATTTGAGCTCCTCGCAGTGGCGTAACGTACACCCCAGCAACCCCTGCATTGTGAGGGGCCCAGGGTTCCAGGGGACCCAAATCCCAACTGACCCTAAGTATACACCCTTTGTAAAACCCGACTTGGGGCCCAAAACCTGACTTTTCAGTGGGCCCTAATCCTCTCCGTTACGTCACTACACAGTATATAAATCACACAACATAGCAGTGGCGTAATGTACTCTCCCGCATTACGGAGGGGGCAGAGACTCTAGACGCCCAAAGCTTGACTGACGCTAAGTACGCATTTGGGTTTGGGGCCCAAATCCTGAATTTGCAGTGCAGCCCCAATATTCTCCATTACGCCAGTGGCTTCTCGACATATTTAGCGTACATCAGCCCCTCTATGTGGTGGCTCTTCCGTCGCACCAGAATTCGACAGCCCTGGCCACGAGTTCGTAACCATGACCACTCCGTTATTGGTTAGATTTCCCCCCAGTATTAAAAAAAACTATAGAGATTATTCAAATTCTAACTATTTTTATTGTACGTTAAATAATATATTTCTTTAACAACTTTCAGTCATGTTTTAGCACATATTTTAGAATTATATTTTTAAATATTTTAAATATTTCTTTTTTATTCTTACAAATTTATTTTTGTCTTAATATTTTCCCGAAATTAAAAAAAAAATGTTTAATGATGTGATTCTAAATTACGGTTTTATAAAATATATTTTTTCTTAAAATCTCGCGCTTTAATGAAGTTGTTTTTTTCTGTTTTATTAATATTCAAATTACACATCATTATATTTTTCCTGCACTGTTACGTTATGTTCCTTTCAAAACTGTATGCATATAAATTTTTATTTTCTTGTAGCCAACAACTAGCCTATTATGAAACAGAGCATTGATTTTTATTTAAATTGTTATTCAGTGATTCAAAATTGTAAATGTTTAACGTCGCATACGTCAGTGTAGTGTATTTTAGAGCATTTGGATAAAGATACTCCAAGATTGATTAAAACCTTTTTATTTTTAAGTTTATAGAACACAGATTCATTGCATCACAGTAAGAACAAGAACTACATAAAAAAGTAATTTACACACAAACACGCACACACACGTACAGTAACAAGACAGGATGGAATGGAATCTTAAGATCAACACCACGCCAGGTGGCGTTAGTAGTTCAGTTAAAGTCAAGAGGACTGTTACAATCAGATGATTATAATTACTTTTTCATGAAATATGAATTCATGTCATTTTTATATTTATAAAGCTTCTTTAATACAAGAAAATTAAAAATTTCCCCACACAGTTGAGAATTTTTTTTCTTTTCTTTCTTTTTTTAGTGAATAATTCAGTACGTTGTAGCGAAGTGAGCCCTCAAAATTATTTCATTATTTGGCATCATAAGGGATCATGCAGCGTTTTGCCAGAAGGCATTTAATTTCGAATTGATTAAAGAAATTAAATTCACTACAAATTATTTTAATCTTCCCAGCCTTTCTCTGGAGAAAAATTCAAATGTGGAACAATGTTTGTAGATCTTCAGATGATCATATTCCAGGTGCGGCTATCCCCGCAACCGCTTTCGCTAGTATTGCCCAAGATCAATCACTGGAGCGGTTGCCCCACAAACTCCGTCATCCCGTCTTGAAAAGGTCCTGGCAGTTCCTTGATCTCTTGATACTCACGGATGTGGCTGCCCCCCCCCCCGAATTCCTTCGCTTGTGTTCGAAGAAGAAAAAGGGTGATCCTCCTCACCTTTCTCACAAACTTTTTAAACCCCTGGGCGAGCCTCTTTCACTCCCCAATAATCTCCGATTGGCGAACGTCGCCAGTCTGCACCCGGTACCCTTCATCTTGGTCCCAACTTCATTGGTTTTTTAGGACAATTGGCTGACGCGATTGAGATCAACAACGTCACCGTACCTCGTACTCCGTATGGAGTGTCTATCAATCGACCTGTCACTTTAGCACTAGGAATACCCTTTTTGGGTATGCCTTCCTCCCAACAGGCCGGCATTCTTATCATTCAAGTTTTTCGCAGCCCACATGTGCGAAGGAACGAAATAATAGATAACTTGTCCAACAGGAGTGTCCCTTCTATAAATCGTTGCGACCAAAACCCCTCTGAGTGTTGGAGAAGGAAAAGGTGTGGTAACATCAAAGCCATTTTCAGAATCGGCTGAACATCTGTTTTGCCTTCAGTGTGAGAGAAGAATACGCGGTCTCTTTTTGAAGAATACAATGACCCATCTGGCCATTCTGCTCCCCACTGGGTTTCAAAAATGACAATAGGGGTCGTAAAGTGTTCATCTAATGAGGCTCTCAACAACAGATTAAATAAACTAGATTATATATAAAATATTTATAAACTAAAAAGTGGAAAATTTTGATTTTTTGCTTTGTTTTAATGTTTATTAAAAAACGAATGATGTGCTTAAAATAATTTTATAAATTGCGCAAATATTTTTAAAGTAGATATTAAAAAAATGGGTTCAAGTAAAAAAACATATCTAAGTTCCTATTTAATAAAATAAGTAGATTTCATGGATTGGAATAACAAATAAAGAATAAAAAAACATTTTTTTTCGTTACAAGCCTTTAAAATGATCCGCCTTTCACTTTTCGAAACTATCATAATAATAATAATAGTAATAGTAATAAAAAATATCATCGAATGATTAAATGTTATTTTTCAAATTTTGATATTTGATTGAAGTGTGCCAAATCTGTCAATAATTCGATTTATTAACGAAAATATTTTGCACAATAAAATACAAAATTTGTGTGAGTGTTCAAATATTAATTAATTAATTAATATTTTGTTTCAATTTAAAGATACAAAAAATATATTTTAATGACATTTTTGATTAAAACAGGTTGAATTCTGCAACATTAAAAAAGAAAAAGAGATTTTTTTAAATATTCCAAATAACATTTCTGGAAGTGAACAATTAGAATAATCTATCGAAAAGGATTTTTTGTTTAAATTCTTTCAAAATATTTTAAACGATATATTTTTAAATCCTTTGTAATAGCAATCTTTATCGAATAATTTTAAATGAAATCAGATGGATACAATTTGAATGCATGCTATCTCAAATCCTTGTCCATTTATCGTACTTAAATGTAAATATTTCGAATAAGCTACATTTAGGAATTTCTGAGATGACGTCACAAAATACAATAGATAACGATATAATTTGCTGAGTTACAACGCCTTGGGGGATCAGATTAATCTACCATTGCAAATGAGTGTCTGCCGTCGGACCGACACAGTTGGCGCATTATCTCTCCAATTATTGGCGAATTTTACTTGTCTCATTTCTTGTATGTTATTTCATTTTATAAAATAAAAACAGTTTTAATTAAATTATTTTTGCAAATAAACGAGACTATAAATAATTCTTCTCAGAAGTAGTAAATAAATGCAAGTTAGATTAATACATCTTATTATTATCTTATAATTTTATGCATTTTCTCTCAATATTCCATTGAAAAAAATCATGAAAAGTATGAAAATTAATCGAGAAAACTTACTTGGTGTGAAATTATTACCGTATTTATTCGAATCTAAGCCGCATCTTATTTTCCATTGTAAATGTTACTGAAAATTGAGTGCGGCTTAGAATCGAAGGCGGAAAAATTCCCTGGATGGGGAGAATTTGAACATGGTACCGACGGTTAAAGGAACTACTGGTTTATGTATGTTTTGGAAAGGTTTTGATACTGGTAAAATAAATTAATTATTCACATCCTATTAATTCTGATTAATTTTTTTTTAATTTCGTATTTTTCGGATATCGATAAATTATTTTATATTTTTTATATTTTTTCACACAAATACGTGTTGAGAATTCGGGGTGCGACTTAGAATCGCTGGCGTCTTAGCTTCGAATAAATACGGTACTTATGTAGTTGTTTTATTAGAGTTATAGAGTACAAAAAGTTGAGAAATGTTACATTCTACTAATTTAATGTTATAACTCTGAAAACAAATTACTGTAGATCAGAAATAAAACATTTTAGAAGTAAATATATTTTCAAGCAATTTTTTTCTCTTACAAAAACGGAAAAAACATGTATACCGAAATCACTTTTTAGTGAACATATATGCATGTTGATTAAAAAGGTACTGGTGGGGGGGGAGTAAAAAAAAAAGATCGAATGACGAAGTCAGCAACAACTTATTTGGCATCTCACTTTACGACTTTGAACGAATTTTAGTCTCATCAAGGAATATGTTATTAAAAATACTTCAACCAAATAAAACATTAAAAAGAAAATTTTAATTGATATAATGTACTTTTGAAATTATGCTTTTTATTAGAAAAAGCAGATCTAAGTTGTAGCATGAGCAAAACCGAAAAGTGTTAACTAATAAATTGATCAATTTCTTGATAGCTAAAACAATAACTCCCATTAGGTGTTTAACTAAAATAACTGTGTGAATACTGTAATTTACAATATGTAAATAATTAAATATTTTAAAAAGTTGCATATCAGTTTCTTTTTTTTTTAATACACACTTTTGATTATGTTTACTGCACATATATGAGATAAATAAGATAACAAACATTACCTTCTCTGAGTAACATTTTCTGTCATCGTCTGTTAGCTTATGAATGAATTTTTAAGAAAGATAATAAATATACTTAAATAATGTGGTAGAATTTTTATGAAACTTCTATGTTTCTTTCGAAAACATACTGTTGTCCCAGATTTTTTCATTCCACTTTTTATTTTCAGTCATTTCTTAAAGTTTTACTGTCTTTTAATTTATTTACGGAAATGAAGTCTTTTTCAAGGTCTTTCTTGGGAATCTTTAAACAGACCTACGTTTCCCAGTTGTTTCTTTAGAAGAAAAGAACAATAAAAAAGTATTGTGTTAAATAATAGCTAGAAAGTAACACACTCTCTAAATGTTAGACTTCTATTTTTATTCACACCACGCAAAGATTTTCGAAGGCACGTGCCAGTATCAAGAGTAAATGCCACTTGTAATAAATTTTTGCTTTTTTTTCAAAGAGATGGTGATCACCCGTTTCATCCTTTCCTACTTTATTCTGTGATTCATATACTCTGATAATTTAAGATTGCACAAATTGTGTTAATAATAAAGAACTAGAAAGGTAAGAAAACATTGAATTTCGCTTTCGATTCCAAGAGATTCTATATATATGTTACCGTTAATGTGTGAAATCCGTTATTTCATAGAATAACTAGGTATTTCATGAAATATCTAGACAAGAGTCAGTTAAAGTATATAAAATTATTCAATTCTACGATTTAACTAGGTATTCTATAGAATAACGATTACTTGATCGGTTAAAGTATGAAACACGGCAAGCTGCTTTAGGAAGGATATTTCGTACTAGGAACCAGAGATGGCTGAATCGAACAATTTACTCTAGATATCAGTTCAGTGTATGTCAGCAAGAATTAATTTTCCATTGAATAAGTTCCAAATATTGGCACAACGCTTTGATATGTTGCAACATAGCTCAAAGTTGTGGTACTGGACAAGGATTTAAAAAGTGCTCGTGTAAAAAAATGTAGAATGGTAAAAAGTGGGATTGTTTCAAAAATAATAAGCAGTCCAATCCAAAGTGTCATCACGGCAATCCTTGCTCTAATAATGAAAAGTAAAATAAAGGTATATCATAAAATTTTAATTAATAGTCTCTTACATTTTTGTTTAAAAGAGTTTACACAATGTGAATAGAATAGGTGGTCCCTTGGCGATCAGAATCAGTCATCAAACTACTCAATATGTAGCGATAGGTGTTCTGAGAGCATTGAAGTGAAGCTCAAGTAATAAAGAGCCGAATTCATCCTGGCAACGAGATAAAAATCGCCAAATCCAAAGGGCCATCTATTCTACACTTAAGCCGCAATCGTAAATATATTTTCAAAAATGATTGTAAAAAGGTTTAAATTATTCAGATTTTTAACCAATCATGAAGCTCCAATTTTATCTTGAAAACCATCTTTACTTTAGCTAAATACTTCCATGTTTGGCACGTTTTCAGTTTAAAAGATTTTGTTATTGCATTTATACATTACCATACGCTTTATTTCTGTTATTATTCTTCCAATTCCTGCAAAATCTTTATGTAAGCATTTTATGTAAAGCTTTTTCTTCAAGATCTAAAAAATACTCTTGTCACTACTTACCGTATAATCAGGCGTATAACGCTCACTTTTAACACACACACAAAAAATGAAACCGAAATTTGTATGAGTGCGCGTTATACGCCGGGTATAAAAATGAGAGCTTCCAAAATAAAAAGAAAGAGATGAGCATAAAAAAATTAGACATTTACATATATTGAAGTACTGTTTATTTAAAAGAAATGACATACTCTATGAACATAAAGGGTTGTAGTTCTAGAAGAATTCTATTTTTTCAAAAGCCTGAGATAGTACCTCGTATAAATGATTTCAAAACATAAGAGCATTTCCCTTGTACATTTCAGATTTCACCTTAAAAAAAAGGGGGTGCGCGTTATACGGCGAATATACCTAAAAATTAAAAAATGCAGCTTGAAGTAAAGGTGCTCTTTGTACGCCGGATTTTATGGTAATATAAATCTGATATATTAATTAAATACTTGATAAACTGTTAACTGCTTGTTAGAAATACAAAAATATTTTGGTTTAAAAAAATGTAATACATTTTCTTTTATCTCTCATCAGTGGTTGAAAATAGCTCCATTTGCCCAGTTCAGAAAGGGTAGGTAAGAAAAGGAAAATAAAGTTTTAAATATGTATAGATGATTTTTATTATATATATCAATATAATTATTCTAAGCCTTAAAAAATCAAAGCATCATAAAGGATTAGTCCAATTGCGACAACAATGGTTTGGGATGAACATGCATAGAAAAGGAAACGGATACTATTTCAGAAGAATTAAATGATTTATTTTAATTATTGAGGAAGTCAATAACGCGTTTGTTCTGCTCTGGTCTGCAAGCAAGCTGTCACCCCGCGTGGCATAATTGTAGAGGTTCGCAATGCATTTTCATAGTCACCTCAAGGGAAATCTCTTTGATGGATTGTTTGATTTGAGATCCTCGCCTTGTGTAAGGAACCGTGATATAGGTAAATTGAGATGGCTTGAATAGATATGAATTGAAATCAGGGAGGATATTGAGATTTTGATTGTATTAAGATGTTTTGTGATTGTAGGTGTAAAGAGAGTCTTTGAGTATTTGTTGTTAGAATTGCCGAATTTGATTAAAAAAAATCGTGGGGAGTTATTTTTATGAATGCTTCTGGATTGTACTAGATTTGGAACTTGTTTAGTTGTGATTCAAAGCTTCCAAAATAAGTAAAGTGAATGTTCATCATTGTAGGTTAAGTTTTGTTAGTTGTTTCGCTCCTATTAATCGCAGGCCACTAAGATATTAATATACTAAGATTTTAGATCAGAGGTACTCAAAACCTTTATTCGCACCGGGCCACATACACGTTGTAGGAACTAATTTACGCAAGCCGCAACATGAGGATAGTGGGAAGAAAGCACTATAAAATCAAAGCAACATTGGACACAGTTCAATTAATGAAAATGAAAAACACTTTTTTTTGTTGCTTTTATTTTAATACTATATTTTCTCTATCAAACACACATACACACACAAAATATTTCCTTTTATGCATTTTTTGTACAGAGTTATGACGTAAAATTTCGATTTATTTTCATCCCTGTCAAAACCCCTTTTTTTTACATTCTACTATTAAAAACCGTTAATTGCAAAACTGATACATGTAATTGCTTGATTGGTAGAATTTTAAAGCTAGATTTTAAGTACATTGTTCTTAAATAATTGAATTTCTTAGTTCAATGGGCCAAACTTGGCCACTTAGAAAAGACCAGTGGGCCACATGAGGGCCGCGGGTTGAGTATCACTGTTTCAGATTGTTTAAAAGTTGTCGAGTTTTGCAATGTTTTCGATCATACATCAAAATTTTTTTTTTCGTGCTACGTATAGTTTCATAGCTTGATAAAGTTCCTCTGTGGCTTTCTTGTCAATCTGACCTCTGTTGTCTAGTTAAATTGGTCATATTTTGGGATGGTTTCAGGCACTCATCAGTTTACTGATGTATTCTATGGAGACGAGAAAAGGTTACCCGGCTATCCAAGATGTCTGACAAACTTGCTTTTATAGCAAAAGCATGTCGAGGGTGGTTGGACATTCTCTTATTGAAAAGTAAGTCCATGGTGGAACAAAAGAATGGGCAACGCAGTGAAGTGCAGAATTTTGTCTTACTGTCGCAGTGCATAAATGTGCAACGATTGGCTAACAAAGATCTCTAATTATCAAAGGAAATGACATTCCAGACCATTTATAAACCTGTATGGTGTGCAATAATAAATGCAGGATCTTGGTAGTCAAGACACAAGTGTGTCTTGAAGATTAGGGTTATTAAAATGTTCTTAAATTTCTTAAGGAAATTCAAAATATATATCGAAAAAAATGGCATTCAAATTGTTAAAAAAGTTCTTTAAATCAAAAACAAAAATCGAAATATTAAAAAATTGCAGTTTTTCAATACAAATACTTACAAAAGAGGAGTAAGGGACATTTTTGAAAAAATTATACAATTAAATAAGAATTTCCAGATCTGTGTGTGTGACGAATAAAATAATAATCAAAATTTTAAAATTAAATCAGAAGAGAGTTTTTTTTTTGAAACTAAGAGTCAAGCTACACGAGGGCTTTTGGTGACGGACCTCGTAATTTTGAACCATGGTTATGTGACATGGACGACACCTGAGCTGGCACCCACTCTCCTAACTTCCACACCAACCGGAGGACATTTGAGCTCGCGATCGATTTTCCGTGTATCGCTCCCTATACGGCGGGTCTTTGGTGATACTGGGCTCGAACTCATGACATGCTTGCCATGGTCCGATACCTTGACCACTTGGCTACCATGACCACCTAAGGGGCCCAAAGCTTGGCTGCTAAGTAATTATTTGGGCGTGAGGCCCAAAACCTGAGCTTACTAAGGCCCTTAATATTCTCCGTTTCGCCACTGAGCATTAATGATATATACCGAAGGTAAAAATAAAATATGCGGAAATTTTCTTCGTATATTAGCTTTAAAAACGAAGCACAATTGTGTTTCCTAATGATAAAGATTCTGTCGGAGAAAGTAACTGAATAAAAAAAATATATAACAGTTTAGTATTTAAGTCGAGACGTTGTAACTAAACTACGAAACTGTAGCATGGCTTAATTTTTGTGTAATTGTAGGCGTTGTAACAATTTTTAAATATATTTAACTATTTGCTTAGGAAATTTTTATTACGAGTTTCCTTCTTACATATGGCTATTTAATTACGAATAATATATAAATATATATTTTTTTAAAAAAAGCTTTTCTCCATATAAATAAGTAATGAAAAATTATAAATAATTAAAGAAATTTTTTAAAAGAGAGATCAATTTTGATTTTTTGAAATGCATATTCTTTATAAATATCGGCTGAGTATGATCTGAAAGATTTTTAAAAAGTGAAAAAAAAAAAAACGCAAAAGTAATAAAAATGTTTAAAAAACACAAGAAAATTTGAATTATCTTTCCGTAAAAATATTATATAAAAGATAAATTTCATTAAATTCCAACATTACTTTAGAGTAAGTGAATCCCACGTGGTCTAGTGGTTAGGATACCTGGCTCTCACCCAGGAGGCCCGGGTTCGATTCCCGGCGTGGGAAGTTATTTTTAACTAGCTCTAGAGAATTTATTTTATTTTGTACAATATGTTTTCAAAATTTCCAATTATTTTTCTGATATCCCTTTCTTGAAAGAAAAAAAAAAAGAATGACACAAAGGCATTAGTAACGCTTACATCTCTGTCATAATTAGTTGAGAATTTTCCTTTCTTACGCATCTCTGTGTAGATATTTTATCCAGAATACTTTCATGATAATTAACAGAATTATGTGTAAACGATACATCGTTGTTATTTAAGATATCCGGCTACCCTAAAATAGTGAATTTTGTCAGAAATTGACAAACTTTTTTATGATTTTATTTTACAGGTCATTTTATTAGCTTTATAAAAATGCCAAGTTTTTTTTTCTCCCGTTCACTAGAACAAAAGACTACAAGTGTTTTAGTAAAAGCAGATGCCCCATCACTCTTTAAGCAAGATGTCATACTTTCAAACGCATTTTACTCGAAATGTGTTTTTTTTTAATGCTCAAACGGGGACAGCGATTGCTAAAAAAAGTTTTGAAAATAATTAGCTGAAATTTTTTGTGTATGCTCTGTATAACAGAAGTATTTTAACCTTCAGATTTATCAATCACTGTTCTGTTACAAAATTTACAATCCCTTATGTGAATATAATCACTGTTTTTTAAAGCAATTTCATATAATAATAGTAGCTGGGTGGCGTGGTTGGTTTGCCGCTGGCCTTCTGCACCCAAGGTTACGGGTTCGACCCTGGGCCAAGTCGACATGATGCAGAAAATCGACAGCAGCCATGTCGTGTAATTATGCGGTATGTAAAAGATCCCTAGAGTGTCTGTTTGGCTTGGATGCTCTCGGCAAAATTGAATCCTGGTACAGGCTCGCATCGTCAAGAGCTCAGGTGCCTCCCTCTGTGGAGGAAACTGGGCGTCAAAATTGCTTATTGTAATTGGTATCGCCTATATGGTGCAGCACTCTAAAAAGTAATACCAGCTCCTGGGGAATGAATGTACTAGGTCTGCAAAGGTTTAAAATACCAACGCGCAGCCCCTTTAGAGAAAAAAATAACAATAAAGATAAAATGCTCTAGTTTTTGTAAAAATTAAAATATCTCTTATCTTGAAGATCATTTCAAAAATGAATAACATACAGCAACACATCAGAATTGAAAAACTGAAAATTTATTCATAAACTTCTTGTACAGAATGGGCCCCGTTTATGTTATTTTTTTTGTAAATTTTTTCCCATTTTAGTGATAATGATTCTTTTTAACTCCTTAATGTGTGTGTGTCTCTTAAAATGTTCTAAGAAAATCTAAAAACAATAAAAAAAAATCTCCATATCTCCATTTTTGTTTTTAAAAAAGTTGTCGCAAGTTGTCTTATACCTTAAAGCACAAATATTGCTCAGAAGATTTGCATTTTCTCATATTTAATTAAATATTGCTCTATCAAGGAACTCAAATTGGATCAACTTGGTTTGTACACAATCAGGTTCGTAGTTACCGTCGTGCTCCCAAGATACAGGATCTTCAATATGTGTAAACAAAAAATTGTACAATGCTGTCAATGGTCCTATTAACAGCGTTGCCATTTCCAAAAAGGAGGCCCTGAAAGAATATTGATACGTGCCTACTCAGGACAAGCTACGCCAGTGCAACAGTCCTTTCCCAATATCTGTTGATATCTTGTCCAGATTATGAAATAATGCTAATTATATTATGATAGTATTATAAAAGTTAATTACAACCGACTCTCGATAATACGAACCTATCGGTAATTCGAAGTATATGCTCAGTCCCCAAAAAAATTCTTGATATTTCGAACTAAAACAATACGTTTTGGTGCACTCAATATTTCGAAGTAAAAATCTGTGGCTAGCCAAGCTACAACACGCGATAATTCGAAGTTGTCTTATAAAACTCTCGACAATTCGAACACCCAATATCATGTACAGTCCTGTAGTAAAAAAATTGGAGCTTACAAATTTTGTGTTGTATTGTCTCTGCGTGTCTCTCCTGAAACGTAGCCCCTTTGATGACCATCTGTCTGCTACTCCTCTTTGTGTTTTCGTGTTCCTCCGGCGAAAATACACTTTTATTGTTTTCTTCTTCAAGTCGACTATAGACTAACCTTCAGCCTTCCATATCTTTCATTTAACACGTGGCCTTGCTACACATATGTTCAGAAAGGATGGTTCGCTATTGTGAAGAGATGAGTAGAATTGTGGATTGTATTGAATGTACTCTTTTAATACAAGACTTTTGACTTCTGTATAATATGTACTTTAAAAAAAATACTTTAAAACTTTATACATATGTACAATAGTTGTATTACTACATACTTTCAAATTTAAATGTGTTAGAAAAAATTTCTCTCTTCGTGTATTTTGGGAGTTTTTTCTACTCTCTTGATAATTCGAACGCTTGATAATTCGAAGTTTTTCATTGGTCCCTCCAACTTCGAATTATCGAGAGTCGACTGTATAATTATTATTAATATAGCTATATTAATATTATTATTATAACGCAACAGATGTTATAATAATAATAATGAATCAAACACAAACTTATTCATCAAAATTTTTTAATGCTGTTGTTACAGTTTATTTTTGCGTATTTTTTTTTATTTAAGAGTACACAGTACCCTTTTTTAAAAAAAATTTTTTTGGAGACAGTAAAGTAAAAATAATTTATGTTTTATTTTCAGATTATATTACTTAGTTGATTCTAAAGGCAAAATGTCAGATTGACAGGCCATTATTTTACAATTTTAAAAATTAAGTATTTTTGAAATTTTAAAAATTTTCTAAAATGCATAATTTTTTAAACTTTTTTATTCCTTTAAGTCAGCGTTTCTCAAACTGTGGGGTGCGTCCCCCTAGGGAAGCGTGATAACCCTACAAGGGGGGCGTGAGCATATCGAAAATTAAAGTTTCAAAAAAATTAATTTACTGGAATGAATTAAAGCAAAATATTTCTGACATATTAAAAAATACTCATTTACACTGATATAATTTATGTATATCATCTGGCAGTATTACGTCAGCTCTACTTTAAGCTATCTATCACCTATATCTTCAAGTTATATTATGGATGTTTAGACGCAAATACTGGAGGTTATATTTTAATTTCAGATAATTTTGTAATGTAGAAAGAAGAAAAGGATGTAAATCTTGTTGCTCAAATTTACCCGGGCTTGCCACAAAATTTAAATTGAGATCAGTGGTTGCGCGCAAGATCAATATTTATGCCTAACAATGACATTGTCCATAAAATCAACATTGAAAAATTAAGCGACGTGCAGAGGAGGGGGGAGAATTGAATAAATATTTATCAATGAATACAATCATGGATTAAGAAAATAGTACTTCATATCCCACGGAGTTCTTAAATTCACTTGAACTTTCGGGTGTACCCTCACATAAACTTCAATTAAAACTAAATGCACCAGTTATGCAAAATTTCCATGCTCCTCGACTATGTAAAGAAACGAGGATTTGGATCACAAAACTGATGTAGAATATACTTGGTGCCAATATTTTAACATATGTCATGAAAAGGGATAGTGTTATCATACCTCGAATTCCAAGTATCCCCACTGACCTACCGTTTCAATTCAAACAAGTTCCATTTCCAGTTTTACTGTTGCTATTAACAAAGCTAACATTTCAGGTAGCAGGGGTGCATTTGGAAAAGCAATGTTTTTCCCATGGCCAACTAACTATATGTAGCCTGACGGTGTATCCAATTCCCAAATCTTCACATATTTGCAACTGACGGAAGAACATATAATATGGTATACAGTAGCATCTTTGAATAATATTCTGTTTTGAGTTCTTTTAAAGAGGAATTATATATTAAACGTAGATACTTTCTATTTTTAAAAATATTAACGGTTTAAGTTATTGAATATTTGTTGTTAATTATTATAATAAATTACGTTTTCAGTTTTTTAAAACTAAGCTCACTTTCAGAATTTTTAAATTTTATTGGTTCCAGTCAAGCAATAAAAAAATTACCATATTATATTATTTACTTTCTAATGATAATGATTACGACTTTGGCAGTTATTTAAAGACATCAACACGAGCGGAGCCGCGGGTAAAAGCTAGTAATCAAATAAAACAAACATTTTGTTTGATTTGTGCTGTAATCCCATGATGAAAGTTTTTCATTATGTTTTCTTTTTAAACCTAAAATACTACTCTTTCAGAGAAAAAATAAAACCCAGACCCAGAGAAAAAGTGTAGGAAGATAAAAAAAATTCATCACTGTCATTTAGGGAAGCTGTAAATAAAGTGTTCCTGTTACGCTTTATTCCATGTGAGTTTTATGATATTTCAAAAAGCACTGAGGATTGAAGGATTATTTAGGAGATTTTTACGAGCATTCTGAAACATATAAAGCATAATGAAAAACGTTATACGCAATTCTTTTTTAAAACTAACATCTATATTTTTACATTGAATACACTTTCAACCCGGGAGTGGTCGCGAGAGGCGCAAAGTAACCCAAGGCTTACGAAATTATTAATTCCGGGAAAACTGTTTATTTGTTACCAATGAAATTGACAGTATCCTCCTATATGACAGTCTTCAGAGGAATTAAAATGTATTTGTCACGTATTTCCCTCTTTTTTGGGAGTGTCAAACCTTTTTTTATACAAAATCTTAGAAAAAGCAATGAACATGAAATGAAAATGATATGCCTGAAAATGACATTCCTGTAATGTTAGCAAAAAGTGACTGTGATTTGCGTCCTTTATTAAGGTCTCGCACATTTAAAACATTTTTGTTCAGTTTTATATGATTTTTTCTCAAATTGTTAAACAAAAATTGAAAAGTCTTAGAAAGTAGGTAAGTAAGCTTTCTCTTAGTTAAACTATTCACCAGAATTGTGATTTTTATCATGTGCAATAAAAATAGTTATAAAAAAAGGATTGGGGTGACCTAGTCATTCCGCGCGACCATTAACGTTAGTATCGAGTGCGCGCCTGCTCCCGGGTTAAGACATTTTGAACTGTTCTCGCTGTTGAACTCTCGCTTTGCCAAAGAGTTGCAATCTATGGACAGCAACTCTTTGGCAAAATTGTCTCCAACATGGTTTCTACGATCTCAATTGCTGCTGGCAAAATAAGCTCTCTTCGCCAATAGTGTGGGGCTTTTACATTTAGTATTTTGTATGATAGTTTGTAAGAAATAAGTAAAACTTTATCGTTCACTGACAACGTTTTTTTAAAAAAATGCCTTTTGTTTTTCATAGGATTTTAATTTTAATTCAAAGAACTCTCGAGGCTTGTTAATGTACTCACCATGAAGCGTATCCAAAGGTCTTAAGTTTATTAGGTTTCATACTGCCTGCTAACAATATATTTTTGAACAAATAACACACACAAGGGCTTTTCTTCTCCATTTACTTTAGTTATGGTAAATCGAAAATTTAAATATTCTTGAGAATACTTACTTGGTTTAATTTTCGGAGCTATGTTCGTCTGTGCATTTGTTGATGCTTTATTATAGTCGAATGTTCGCTTACAACTTAAAAATTTATCCATGTTTTTTTGTTGTTTTTTGTTAATCTTCTGCCTTAAATACTTAATACCGTGAATTACAATTGAAGCGTAAATTATAAAATGTACATTCTAGGTAGATTCGGTAGCTATAGAAGTATCGACTCGACTAATACTAACTGGAGTTTTACGAGGTACAGTATTTTTACATGTTTTGCGCAGACGTCCGATAAGATGCCTAGATTCACGCAGACGTTCGCGAGAATGCTAGATGTGCAGGATATGATAGAGAGCAACATGGACCATAGACTATTTTTCTAATGACATTTCGACATTTAGAAATGAATGATAGAGAAAATATATCTTTTATTAAATATCATTTTGCAATCTGCTCCAATTTAAAAATTAGCGAAAGGAAAAAAAATAGCATAATAATTATCCTATTACTTAAAACTAATTTGCTTAAAATATATATTATTCAAAAGTAACAATTACAAAATTTAATACTTATCTTGTTAATTTGTTCGGTTTATAATTAAGTTCGTATAGTAGCTTTAGTGCCAAATGCATTATTATTGAATTCAATACATTATTTTTGTATAAGGGCGGTAAAGTTATGATTGAAAATTGGGTCGCCAATAGTGAAAGTTTGAGAAGCACTGCTTTAAGTGGTTTATATTTCTTATTACTGGGAATAAAAGTTATTATGGAATTAAAAATCCGTTTCCTTGTTGATTTTTAATAATTATGTTTATAGTAAACCTGTTAAAAACACGAACATTTTAAAAATATCTAGACTAACTATATTTAACTAGAGATCTCAGACCTAAATCCATACTTATATATAACTTTTGTAAAATATATACATAAAAGCATCGACAAAAATTTCAGGAATCCATTTTAAAGAGAAAGAAGGCCGAAGGGAATTTAAAAGACTTACATATTCAAAATGAAAAGTCTGAGAAAATGCATTTAAAATTTGTGTAAAGACCTAAAACAAAAACTAATACTGCCTGCAAAGTTCTAATTTTTTACTATGTTATTTTCCAACCATGTTAGACATTAAGGCAATATGGTACCATCTTCACAATTTTTTTTATTTTTAATATTTGATATTTGGTTTTAATTGTGTTTTATAAAGGGGTTAATATTTAATAATAATTCCATACAAAAAATTTTTAATTTGTTGCAAAATGTTTGTAAAATTTAAATTTTTTGAACTTTTTAAAGAAATTTCTGAATTCTCCTAAGGCTTTTTTAAATATGTCTCTTTTCTTTCAAAATTTTTTTTCCAAGTAGGGAAGACCGCTTCAAGATGAAGAATGTCTTAATTTTTCCGCATTCCACTAGGTAGCAGCATCAAATGAACACAACTGACTCTCCTTTTGGCCTTTCGTTAAACAATAGTATAGACACGTTGAAATCGCCCTTTTTGTGTTAGTTGTGAAGCTTTGATTGTTTTTTGATGCCAAGATATAACTTATATGCATGTGTAAATAAGCTCTGCTACAGATACAGGTAAAATATAACGTTTCTTTTCAATATTTATGAGTAACTATTACCATGAATAAATGTCAATTAATTGCCTTCTTTCATGGTAATGAGAACGAATATTTTTAAACAGACAGTCTGGGGCAAGATGACGACCCGAAACACGGGGCAAGATGACGAACTCGTCATCTTGCCCCGTGTTTCGGAATTTATTAAACTAACTATTGTGTTGTCTATTCTATTAAATCCTGTGAACACTTGTTTGTCTGTGTGTATGTACGCGCGACCTTGCGCTTCCATCTCTTTTGGGGCTATGGGGTGCATCAGATCGGGAAAGGTTTCATTCGAAAAGGGGTGACCAGAGGAAGACATTTTTGCCATCTGCTAAGCCCCTTAAGAGGAAGGAATGTTACAATAATTTGTTGCTTTAGAGCAACTGGTTTTTATCTGCCACCTTTTCTGATTTTTTGTGAGAAAACGAACTTGTAGAAAGAGCCCCCTCAGGAACTGTAGGCAACTGTATAATTGAAAAGGGCACCTTTTTCTCTTTTTTGAAGGACTTTTATCTTCATGTGAAACCAAGCAATGAATCTCCTAATTTGTTGATTTTCGAGAATCACAAAACTCATATAACTTTGCAGGCTATCTTATATTGCAGAGCGAAAAACATCATCATGGTTGAGTTGCCGTCGCAAACATCACATCTTCTCCAGCCTCTTGTTGTGTCATTTTTCGACCAGTTAAAAATGCACTATAGCCAATCATGTGACAACATTATGGTCACTCATCCAGAACAAACTATCACAGACAAAATTATTGGTGAGGTTTTGAGCATCACTTACTTCAAATCAGCTGCAGTTGGAAATGCCGTTGAAAGGGTTTAAAGAATATGGGATCGAGCCTCAAAATCCTCTTGCGTTTAACGAACATGACTATGCTGCCGTAAAAACTACTAACC